>CM023487.1:70461294-70497814 GCA_013339685.2 Hyalomma asiaticum | reverse complement strand
GCATGATCAGGAAAAACCAAGAGGGATAGGCAAGTGATTTGAGCACGCGATGAAACAGCTCAGTCACTGCACTAGCTTGAAGGTGACACGCGCAGTTAGTCGGATCCGTAGTGCTGCATTCGCCAATGAAAGCTTCTTAGTTTCTGTAAAGGAATATCTAGGATCACTGAGTTCTTCCAGAGGGTTCCGTGCTGAAAAACAAAATTCTTAAGTATTCACATGCCAGCGTTCACATGGCGTGATCGACGACCTGTCGTATGCATGGCCACGCGGCGTATCGCACCCTGTACTGTCCTCAAAGAGACGCAAAATGTTTGTAAACATTCCATTTCGTATACGACAGCGTCTCAAGTGGTGTGCCTTCAAACGGATGTGAAACTGCATTATTAGACTTTTTAGCTCTCCTTCACTTATGTTATCCTAACGCTCTGTAAAGTTACGTATGAGTAGCCTTCCTGCTCGTCAGCTTCTTCGTGCGAATCAGACATAGATGCACAATATCATGGCGCTGAGGATCTAGATGCGTGCCGATTTTTTATCTGTGCATGTCAAAGGGCGCGCGCGCGCGCGTGTGTGTGTGTGTGTGTGTTTGTGTGTGTGTGTGAAACTCTGTGACATAGGAGCGCGTTAGAATAGAAATCCCGCTGCGGTCGAAAGGCTGAGACGGGTAGGATAAAGACAGATCAAGCGTTCCAGTGTGGGCATGAATGCGCTTGCGGCCATGGCACTTTGAGCGGGAACGATTGTACTGCATAAGAAAACTCTACTCGGCGATCGAGTACCAACGCTAAATGCGTAGTGAAATGAATTGCACGTTGTGAGGGAGTGTGGCTTTCTTCACATGGAACACTGACCTCTCTCAGAGGTTACGAATCTTAACATGATCTTAACTGGCCGAATTGTCAGTAGGCCGCGAAGGCGCTCTGATAAGTGGCAGAATTGTGTGTGTGTTTCAGAGTACTCGTTTATTCCGACTACAAGTGTGGCGTTTGTTTCACGTGTTGCTGAATTGTTAGAATCAGAAATCTCGTTTAATTTGGCATTAAAACGTGGGCACTACAAACATGGCAAAATCCGATAGTCGCGCCACCTCAACAAAGCTTTGGAAAACACAAGCTTTACAAGTACGCACGAAATAATATGTGCATTTTTGAGAAGCCTCGCTGCATTTAGATAAGACAGCATTTGGTTTCGCATGCGATGCCTAAGACTCAGTCATGATAATCTTGCATAAGATCGAGTCCGTTGCAGGCGTTGGGTGATATCATACCGTCAGGTACGTGCTAAGACGAGTGACAGGCTCGTAAATCATTTTATTTTCAATATATCAAAATGCCGGTCCCAATACGCCACGTTGGTAGCCCAGTATGCGCGCCGACTTCGAACGCGGCAGTCGAAAAGTGCACGCTTTGCTGCTCGACGCACTCACAGGTGCCACGCAGCCCTGCCTGAATACATAATTCCGCTGAAGTAAAAAACGAAACTGCAGAAGCGTTTGCCCTATGTCGAAAATGTGGGGAAGTGGAATATTAGCTCATACATTCCTACCCGGCTATTTTCTTTTCTTTTCTTTTCGGGTTTGCTTTCGCGGTGCTGCATCTCTTCGAAAGATCTCAGCTATTCTGCTATTGTATTGCGAAACACGCCATTGGACAAACAAATACATACATTAAAGAGCGCAACACTTCCTCTCTGTTTCGCGAGTGCGCAGTCAATACAAATACGACATGAACGTATTAGCCTGCAGGAAGGCCCTAACAATGGTAGTAGAAAATCCAAGGCATTCGTGTGGTTGGCCCAGATATGCTCACGTCTCGCAAGCTTTCTTGTGTAGTGTCGTATTTAAGGTACTAACATAGGGAGGGTGGGACCTGCGTTCATAACGGAACAACGCTAACCAGTCGTATCCATTCCAGCGCATTAGGTTTTTCCGGCACTCCATAGACGTCGCCAAAGGTCCACTTTACAGCGAGCAACTGGTTTTGGCGTTTGTAAACGCCGGCTTAAGATGGGCAAAGCGTCTGTGCTCCTTCTTTCATGATGAGAACAGCGCTGGATTGATGCCCACTGCCACTACAGCGACCCAGGCTAGGTAATACAAGTTTAGCTTGAATATTGCTCTAAATATTGCGCTCTCCATTCGTGTAACACGCCTCAGCCTGAGTGAGGGCACGTACAAGGAACACAACTGTGGAAATTAAAGGAAAGTCTGTGTGGAGGGCTCCATTACAGCAGGCAAAATGCAGGCAGATTGCGGCCTATCTACGCATGAGCGCTTCTCCGTCACCGTTGGTTGTCCTGCGCAGATGCGGCCCACTTGACAGAAAACATAATGTCGCTCGTTTTCCACGGCACCGTCATCATTCGAAAACACGAACAAGGCGCCATATGTAGGGCATCGTTAGCCATCGTAAACAACACAAGGCGCCATATGTGAAACATAACGGAAGTTTGGCAGCCCCACGAGAGCGCTGGATCTCTCAGGCCGTCGCAGTGATGGCGGCCTTCCTAGCTGTCCTGCTTGTCGCGTTGCGCAGCTGTGGTACTTGCACGTCCGCTTCGGCGTTCCATTGTATCAGCTACGAGATCATGCGTACACGGAAATTCGCGAGCGTAAAGGTGGGGGATATCCGAGGGGCAGGTTGGAAACCGTGACTATGATAGCGATGTCATCGTAAATATGTTTGTGTTGCAGGATATTCAATCCAGCAAGCCCCCGTTTTGACGTCTGAAACTGAAACACATCATTCCGGATGCTTAATTTTTGTTTAGAAATACTCGTTTCGTCATTTAGCTTCGCTTGTTATTTTCCTCTGTAAATGTATGGTATTCGAAAGCAACCACTACACTTCAAATATAACCAACGCTGCTCTAAATGAGTTCTTCTTGCTTTACGTCCTAGTGAGGTTGAATGTCTTCTGCTACTGAGGGTACAGCGAGACGTGACTCAAGCACGGGCACACTTAAAGGCGCTTTCTGCAGATGCCTGGGGGACTGATTAAAGCGTCCGCGAGAGAGAACTCGAATCCAGGATAGACGCTCCAACAACAACCCAACGGCCGCTCATGCAGTTGCAAATTCTCATTCAGTAGTCGGGATCGCACATGCGGCGAGGGGAGCAGATAAATTTGTTGTACGCCGATCTGCGTGTGTGTCGATGCGACGGGCCAAGGGGGAGTTGCGAGCTCGTCACCACCGAGAGCGGTCGCGCGGCCGCCTCGCTCGCACGAGTACGGCGCCGTGCGCGTCGTGCCCCTTCCGTGCCTGACGGATTAGCGAACACGCGAGTGTTCGTGGTTCTACTGACTGTGCACGTTCTGTTAGTGTGTTGCGCCATGGACGCGACCACGCCGAACGCCAAGCAGTGCACCTGGGACATCACTGTCCCAGACTATCAACGGGCTCAGCGCCAACTCGCTGCGGACATGCGCCGAAAGTCCCAGCTGGCGTTGGAACAGCAGGCCGCCACAGCCATCGGAGGGTGGATGCGGAATAAAGCGCAGGAGACGCTTGCCGCAACACCGACGCCTTCCGACTCGACAGTGAACGCGGGAACGGCTACGACCCCCGTCACCACACCTGCCGCAGCTGACGCGACAGCTCCCGTACCTGGCCCCAGCAAAGCGGACGCTTCCGAGTTGCCACCACTACCCCCGCCCTCGGACGAGAAGATGGATGTGACTACTTGCCGGAAGCGCCCGCACGACACGCACGACGACGACGGCCCGCGGAAGCAAGCCACGTGCGACGCATCCGCACCGTCGTCACCCTCATCATCGCCGGCAGCCCCTACGAGCACGGCACAAGCTTCCTCTTCGACCGCCGGCCCTGTCGACAACGCGGCTGCCCCCCCAAGGACGGTCGTGACCTTCGTCGGCAGCAAAAGCGCCCGGCGCCGAAGAAATAAGCGCAAGAGGCAGCAGCGGGCGCAACAACGCACCCCCGAGCCCAGAGCAGCAGTGGCCCCTCCTACGTCGAGGCCCCTCAACTCCCCGGCCGAGCGTCCGCCCCGGACCCCCACCCCTGCGCATGCCGATGACGGATATCAACTCGTCGTCAGTAAGGCATCGCGCCGGCGAGCACGGGCCTTGGAAGCGGCGGTCATCGAGCCCCAAACAGGCACGGTAGGAACTGTGCTCTACCGCCCCTCCACTCCCGGCAGTTCGTTCACGGACTCGCCTCGCCTGGCCCTCGCCGCGGCACTCTCCTCGCGGCCCGGTGTGGCGGCGGTGCGCGTTAATCACCGTCGCAACATTGTGGCCGCGGATGCGTCGTCGGCGGAGCGCCTGGCCGAGCTCCTGACCATCAAGGAACTCAACGGCGTGCCCGTGTCTGCCCGGGAACCTGCTGATCGCCGATCCAGCCTCGGGTACGTGTACGGGGTGGACGGTGACATCACAGACGAGCAGCTGCGTACCGGACTGGATTCCGCAGCTCCAATACTCTCGGCGACGAGGGAGGGACGCGCCGTCAAGGTGCGTTTCGGTGCTCCTACCCCTCCCGACGTTGTCAAGATCAGCGGGCTGCGGCTTCGAGTTCGACACGTGAAGCCGCGACCACAGCAGTGCCGACGGTGCGGGCGCTTCGACCACGTCGTCGAGGCATGCCGGCGGGTCGGTGCATGCATCATCTGTGGCCGCCAACACCTGGCCACGGATCTATGCAAGCCCCGGTGTGTCAACTGCAACGGGAGCCACGCCGCCGACAATCCCACTTGCCCGCGATGGCAGGAGGAAAGGCGCGTGGCGACCGTGCTTGCATCATCACCGGCCCTGCTCTCGAGACGGGCAGTCAAAGCTGCAGTGCGCGAAGAGACCCGCGAGGTGCGCTCGTACGCCGCTGCAGTGAAGACCGGCCCGCCCAAACCACCTGCCGTGGCTCACGGACGCCAGCGCTCCGCGCCAGCGCCTCGCCCTGCTACACCACCTGTTGCTGCTGCTGCCGACGCTTTGACGCCGCCTGCTGCTGCCTCACCGGACCCCGACATCGACCCCCGCGATGCCCTCATCGCCATGCTCATCGGGACCATCAGGGATGTACTGGACTGTGTGCCAGCAGACCACCCGATGCGCGCGGCATGCGTGAAGTTTGCCGCCGTGCCAACCCCTCTGTTGCAGCGCGAGTGATCGGACACTCGCCTGCGGCGGAAACGCCACCACTACAGTGTGTTGCCCCGAGACGAAGGCGGCCATGTGCGTGCGGTGTGCTCGTGCTTGAGCGACCGCGAACACTTCTCACTCCTCTTTTCTTCTTCTCTTTCATTCCCATACCCCTACCCCCAAGGCGCTTAGCCGTGTCCCCATCATGGGCGACAGAAATTAGCGTCCTTTTCCTCTCATTAAAATCACTACTACTACTACTACTACGGGCCAAGCGCTGCACGGTGCTTTGTTTCAAAAGGGACGCGTATGACACCTGCCCAGGGATGCCGACGGCTGCTCCTGAGTGAGGGAAAGCTGAGTCAAGATGGTCCACACGACGGGTTCGAGCAATGTTTGATGCGACAGAGTTCAACTCAGGCTTTTAATGAAGTTTTGGATATACCTTCTCCTCCGTACTGCGACAAGATACCCACTTTGCCGAACAAACTTATACAACGATTCTTTCATCCCCCAGACAAGCAGATCACGTAACCGCCTTCCCGCCTTCATCGCAGCAACTACTGATATGAACTTCAAAAGTGCCATTCAAGACATGGTATTTTGTTGACTTGTATTCTTAGAAATGTATTTTTGCACGTTTGTATATGTATACTCACTACTCCTTTCTGTATTGCCTTCGGGCTCCGAAAGTATTTGTAATAAATAAATATGCCATGCCTGGCGGTCGCAGGTCATTTAGTTTTCCGGAAAAATGAAAGTAAAAAAAAATTGCAGCATATCCACGGAGTGAATGATCACGAGTGGGCGAAGCTCGGGAGGTTCATCCCAGATCGTGCCGAGTTCCGGATTAATTGAGTTAACGCGCACGCTACGAATCCTCATGGTTCAACTATACGCACAAGTGAAATCTCCCACCGGCACTTCGTTGGAAGTCAAGACCAGTGCCTAAATATATATATATATATATATATATATATATATATATATATATATATATATATATATATATATATATATATATATATATATATATATATATATATATATATATATATATATATGGGTGGCCGGTCAACGGTTCTTCAACGCGAGCATTCGGTATTTCTCAATCAAGAAACTGGCTAGGAGACGCTACCTGCGCCAACGTTGCCTCTCGCGGGTGAGGGCGCGTTCTACTTCTTTGCGAGCTGGTAGAGCGTTCATCTGAAAAAAAAAAATTGGCAGATCCCACGTGCAGTGGGAATCAAGGAAATGCGAAGCACGCATAAGGAACGTAAAATGGATTTGCATTGTTGTCTCGCTATACCGAGTTTGGTACATATGAAGTTAACGAAACGGCCGCAAGAGCACCATGACTGTGGCATGTTAACGATGCCGCTCATACACGCATGTCATTATTCTAACGTTATGACTTGTCATTTACGTTCGTCATGCAGTCGTGTTGTGCCATAGCAGTTTTGTTAAGGAAACGGGTGGCATGTAGATTATGCCGCTAATGACATGCATGTCACAATTTTCATGTTATGACCTGTCATTTATGGTCGTCATGCAGTCATGTTGTGCCAAACCAATTTTCGTATAGGCTCCGTGCAATCAAGTTTTCCATGTGCGACATCAGCGCCAGAATGCACTGCCTGGCGGAGAGAAGAAGCAAAATTGAGCAGAGTGTGACAGGATAATACGCGAACGCGATGCGCGTCTCCAACTCTATAGCAGCAGCGACCGTCCGTCCCACCTTCTTTCGTTTTATTATTTTATTTCCTTTGAGCTGCGCGCTCCAAACCTGCGGCAAACTCTTCCAAAGGGCGACGCCGCGAGCGTTCGTGTGGTTCGCAGCACGCCCGGAAAGCAGCGAAGAAACGCGCGTGTCGCTGTCGCCTCGGTTTCCACCGTGCGCGACTGAGCCGTGTGACGAGAGCTACTTAGCGCCTTCTGGTCCACAGACGGAGCCCATACATCCCATTAACGAAATGGCAGTATAGCGCCAGGACCATGGCATGTAAATAATGCCGGTCATGACACGGGTGTCATGATTCTAATGTTATGACCTGTCATTTACGTTCGTCATGCTGTCGTGTTGTGCGATAGGAATTTTGGTATACATCCCATTAACGAAACGCCTGGCATGTAAGTCATTCCACCTATGACATGCATGTTATGCTTTTCACGTTATGACATGTCATTTATGTTCGTCATGCAGTCATATTGTTGCCTACGAATTTTCCTGCACATCCCACTAACGAAACGGCCAAGAGAGCACCAAGACCGTGGCATGTAAATCATGTCGCTCATGACATGCATGTCATGATTTTCATGTTGTGACCTCTTACGTTCGTGATGCAGTCATCTTGTGGCATCCCAATTTTCGTATACATCCCGTTAACGAAACGCGTGGCACGTAAATCATGTCGCCCGTGACATGCATATCATGATTTTCATGTTGTCACCTGTCAGTCATGTTCACCATGCAGTCATGTTTTGGCATACCAATCTTCGTATACATCCCTTCAACGAAACAGCCAGGAGAGCACCAAGACCGTCGCATGTAAATCATGTCACTCATGACATGCATATCATGATTTTCATGTTATGACCTGCCATTTATATTCCTCAGGCAGTCATGTTGTGCCATACCAATTTTCGGATACATCCCATTAGCGAAACGGCCAGGAGAGCACCAAGAGCGTGGCATGTAAATCATGCCGCTCATGACATGCATATCATTATTTTTATATTTTGCCCTGTCATTTGTGTTCGTCATGTAGTCATCTGTGCCATACCAATTTTCGCATCCATCCTATTAGGGAAACGGCCAGGAGAGCACCAAGACCTTCGCATGTAAATCATGTCACTCATGACATGCATATCATGATTTTCATGTTACGACCTGCCATTTATATTCCTCAGGCAGTCATGTTGTGCCATACCAATTTTCGCATACATCCCATTAGCGAAACGGCCAGGAGAGCACGAAGAGCGTGGCATGTAAATCATGCCGCTCATGACATGCATATCATTATTTTTATGTTTTTGCCCTGTCATTTGTGTTCGTCATGTAGTCATGCTGTGCCATACCAATTTTCGCATCCATCCTATTAGCGAAACGGCCAGGAGAGCACCAAGACCTTCGCATGTAAATCATGTCACTCATGACATGCATATCATGATTTTCATGTTACGACCTGCCATTTACATTCCTCAGGCAGTCATGTTGTGCCATTTCCAATCATCGCATACATCCCATTAGCGAAACGGCCAGGAGAGCACGAAGAGCGTGGCATGTAAATCATGCCGCTCATGACATGCATATCATTATTTTCATGTTATGCCCTGTCACTTGTGTTCGTCATGTAGTCATGATGTGGCATACCAATTTTCATAAACAACCGATTAGCGAAACGGCCAGGAGAGCACAAAATCGTAGGCGGCTAGATAGATAGATAGATAGATAGATAGATAGATAGATAGATAGATAGATAGATAGATAGATAGATAGATAGATAGATAGATAGATACGCTCAAAATCGCCGAAGTTCCCTAAGAAATGCTTCGCATTTAAAAGGACGTTTCCATAGTCAACGCGCCCCTTTCGCTATCTCCCTCTCTATCTCAAGACAGCACGCGCCGAGGGCAGGAGGCATGCGCTGAGGGCGAGCGGGTGCCTGGCGTCTTTCGTTGGTTTATTTCATCAATCAACGGCGTTTTGAACAAAATTTTTATTGTCTAATCACGCACAGGAGAAATCTCACCAGGCACTACCTTGGAGGTAAACAATGGCTGCTAATGGGAATGAGAGACAGAAGAAGTCGGCTTTTAGCTAACACTTACACTTCTACTAACGTTTCCTACTGGAACATGCCAATGGCTGCTAATGGGGAATGAGAGACAGAAGAATTCGGCTTTTAGTTAACGCGCACGCTGCGAATTTTTTATTGTTCAACAACGCACAGGAGAAATTTCCCACCGGCACCACCTTGGAGGTCAAGATCTGGTACTAGCGTTAAGACTGGTTACACCCTTCGCCCCTAAAATTTCTTGCGTATTTTCCCGCTAGCCACCCTGTGTTTTCGACGTCAGTACGTACAACGATACCTACTCGAGAAGTGATGCCTTCCTGCTCAAAACGCCGCTGTTAAGTTCAGAAAAGCTGGCATAAATCAATAGGTTGTTTGATGACCCCGGAACATTAGTTCTTTATAGCACCAGGTCTATATATCTGACTAGCGGAGGCTGCGATATCATCCCATTTGCCGCACGAGGCGTCTACTGACTTCAAGTTCGGTTTGAACACATCGTTCAATGGTTGTGTAAGGTTATTCGTGAGTTTTTGAGCAAGCTGAATCACCCTGACTGGTACACGACTATCAGTAAAATTGGATAACAGAGATATCAGGATATCCTGAAAAACAACAGTCCCCTAGGTTAGCTTTTCAGAGTATGAAATACAGCAGTCTTGCACAAGTAAGACCCTGGGTAAGTTAGAAACCGCGCATAAAGGAACTACGGATGCTGACGCAGCTTTGAAGCACTGATACTCATGAAAAGAGAAGAAAACTTCATTTAACAAGTAGGTTCGGCGATTTGGTCGGAGTCGGGCCACAAGCACCCAAGCCTAGGTGATGGCCTCGAGCCCTTGAACACGGGTGGCTTTCTCGGCGTGCCGGACGGCCCAGAGTTGATCGGCAAGGTTGTGGCGGATAGGCACGCCTCCCATCGCGCCCCGCGGTCACAGACTGCCATGTCTACCTCGTTCCTAAGAAGGGAATCCTGCTGTGCGCTAGCTGTGCATGCCCACAGCATGTGCCGCAACGTCGCTCTGGCTCCGCGCAATTTACACGTGTCAGACGTATAAATCTCTGGGTAGCAGAGGCGAAGGATCACCGCGTTTGGATATGTGTGTGCCTGTAGTTGTCTACAGGCAACCGCCTCTTTCTCATATATTAACGGCGTCTACTACCACCAGTATAACTATTTATTGGTCAGAAATAGATATATCGCGTTCTAAGGAAGGCCAAGACATGCCACAGTGAGTTTCAGAACGTTAGATTGATCGAATTTGGCGAGGTTACGAAAAAAGAAATTCCCCTGGTGACGTCACAAGGCTGCACTTCCGGCACAAATTTCAAAACTGAAACTGTGATATTCATTTGGTCTTGTAAGACTGCACATAAAAATGCGAAATTAAGCACACTTGAATTCTCGAAATATAAGTTGTATTTCTAAACCACTTCGTATTTTCACTTTATTACCTCATTGAGGCACTCCTCTCGCACCAAAACGGGTGTCCAAGGTTGAAATAACCTTCCCGAACTAGGCCTATAGCAACCAGGATTACCCGACCACGTCTCCGGCATTGCTATGGTACTTTAATCAACAATATTGAATTTGTGAAAACGAAATCCATTACAAAAAATGATGGAATACGCCTTGGCGAAAACCTAAACAAACGATAGCTAGGAATGTAAGTTAAATAAACGAGAAAACATTATTCATATTTATGTGGCATGGGACAACCAGTCATCCTAGTATTTGGTTGAGAACGCGCCAATTTTGAGGACTGTCCTATGACAGAACAACGCGAAGGGGACCGAAAGGCACTGCGGTGTTCCCCTTTTAAAGCCCAGGCTTAACCGTCCTCAAATGTTGGTTTATGTGCACACTAAGATTTCATTTTAGCCTAGCTAGTTACAGCTCGACTATAATAAAAAGGGGCTTTGACGTCACGTTAAGAATAAATTGCCGGAAAGGCAACGTGCACGTGTAGCAAGCGTAGACCTCAGGTCACATCTGTTTATGGTGGATCAGCTTTTTTTAGTGTGTACTGACAAAAAAATTCTAGGTTAACGGCAGTGATTTACAGTGGGCTATGAACGTGTACTACGTTTGCGCAGTGCGGGAGTACGCTGACAGGGCGTGTAAAGAGGCGTGATCTCTAGTGCTACGGTTAGGATGAGGCACAGTTGAGAAAGTGGTTCCACGAGAGATATGCACGTGTTAAAAAATTGGTATTTAAAATTTCTTTACTTCTGTAATTCATAGGCACATGACTCAATAAAGTGGCATCCAGTTTCGTTCATTTTTGAAGTGTTTAGATTAGGGTAAAGAAAAGCTTCAATTTATTCAACTGAGGCGACCGTTTCCATGTCAACGTCATTTGTGCGAGTACCCTAGATAATTAATTGCGACATATCGCAGCTACAAAGAAAGTAAATAAGAAACTAGATCAGCCTGCAACTTATGAGAAAAGCGGATCGCTTACTAATTTTTCAAAAGGAAAGCCGGACAGCGCTCAAAGCTGTACGAAGTACGGTGCAGTGATTGTTTTGTGTTTCCCTCGCGTTAATGTTGCGTTAATCCTCGGCGATTTCTAATTAATTTAGATTAATATGATGCTACTACGGAATTATTTATTCCTAATGTGCCATTTCGTCATGGACCTCACGAGCAGTTAGTCGCTGACATAAGAATTCTTATCACCATGCAGTGGAGCAACGACACCACATCACGCACCAGTGGATACCGGATAACTGTGGGATCAACGGCAATGCCCTTGCTTATAAATCCGCCCAATCTGCCCACTATGATAACCACTGTAAAGCAATACCGTTCTCTAGGACCGACGCATCTGCAAGGCTTCAATCCTTAGCACGGGAACTTACACGTGCACAGTGGAGTTCGTCAGAATTCACCAATGCTCAAGTCCATATTTTGCACCCGGACTTTCAGTTCCGCCTGTGGCTTGGCGTTGCCTTCAGAAAAGCCTGCTCATTTCGTATTGGAATGGCGAACGAATCTATGTGTGAGAACTGCGGCAGCGACGAAACGATATCTCATCTTCTATGTGAGGGTCGTAGTTTCAGTGGCCACAGGAGAGAGAGAACTTGCCGCTGCTCTAAACAGACTTTACAGCCGCCCTTTGTCTGAGAAACAAGTCTTCAGACACGGGCAAGGACCATCGTACGCACGGAAAGCGCTGAACGCGTTGTGACGATTTTTAAGGACGAGCGGTCTAAGAAAAGACTGTAAGCAGTGTCGCGTTTCCATTTTTTTTTTCTGTGCGTGTGTGTATTTTTCCCTCTATCGCTTTCTTCTTTCTTGTCGTGTCTCCTTTCTATTATCATTGATTCCCCCTCACCCCTTTACTTCTGCACAGGGTAGCCAGCCGGTCTCAGCACTGGCTAATCTCCCGGTCTTCTTCCCTCCTCCTCCTCCTACTCCTCCTCCTCCTCCTAATGTATGTCTTTTACTGCGCTGTGTGATTTTGCGCTGTGTGATTGCGCTGTATGAATTGCGCTGTGTGATTTTGGCGGAAACCTGTCACCCGACATTGCATCACCTGATGTTGACGGAAACATGTCACGTGAGATTTCGTTACGTAATTTTGGTGGGAGCTTGTCACGTGAGATTGTGACATGTATTTCGCACAAGAATACCTCACGTGAGATTTTGTTTCGTGATTTTGGGGTGAACATATCACGCGAAATTGCGTTGCGTGATATTGGGCGCGATCATGTCTCGTGACCCTGCGTCATGTGGTTTTGGCGGGAACATGTGCGACATTGTGTTACCTTTTCATTGTGATAGCAATTATATGGACTGTCTCGGCTGGTTTTTCCCGTCCCTGTCGCCGCCGTCCTGAACCGTATATATATATATATATATATATATATATATATATATATATATATATATATATATATATATATATATATATATATATATATATATATATATATATATAAATCCGAAAGAAAAATAATTCTGATAAATGCTTCCGAACCGCTGAATCGAGTCAGGAACCTCTCGCTACGCAGCGCGTGGCGCTAGCCACTACGCCACAAAGAGCAGATCGTTCATGGAGCTAACGGCGAGCCTTATATACACACCCTTTACCGCTGGCAGGACTCAGAGACAGCAGGCGCTTATAAGCGTTTCTTGATTACCAGCGAGATGGCGCGAGGAGCTGAACGGGCGGCCGCCTTTGCAACAGGAGCGCTGTGCAAACTGAGAGTATCCATTGCGACAGCTTATTCGCGCTCGTTCGGTGTATATCTGTGCGTTCGTTTCGTGCGTGATTCACTTGATAGTTCGGGCTCATCTTCTGTTTGTTCATTTAGCGGCCTCCCCTAGCATTGTATGTGTAGCTTTGTGACACACAACCTATAAAGCCCTTCGTACCAGCACGCGCTGCCCACGGGAGGCGCTCACTTAGCAAGTGCATGTTTGCTACAAATAATATTGCTCCTGAAACTGCGAGCCTCACTTCATATAGCATTACAGTTTCTTGCTGTCGCATTCATTGCTTCGCCCTTGCGGCGAAACTGTGACTTTTTTTGTGCAATCACGTCATGCGTTCCCGTGAATACCAGCTAACAAAATATCACGTAAATGTTTTCGCCAAAATGATTTAACGCAAAGTCAGGTGGCACGTTCCCGCCACACTATCACATGACTCAAGACCTTTTTCAGTAAACAATCGGCCAGCATCTCGCGATCTGGCCTTGCGCGAGCTAGCGCAGGTTGCTTACTTTATTTCTCACAATTCATCTCTCTCTTTTTCTCTGTGCACCTGCTGTCCTCATTTCAGACCCTCTGAACCGAGTTTGCGGTGGTCGCCGGGCACAACTGGAGCGCGAGTTTGAATTGTTCCTCTGTTGAAAAATCCAAAACAAAAAGCCTATCACGAATTCACAGAGTGACTTTGTCGCACTAATTCGTGAACCTACTAGGTGAAGCAAAATAAGGCTTAGATTTTACTAGTCACCGTCTTTCTCATAACCATCATTACCATCTTTCGCGAGATATAAGGTTTCAAAGCGGTTTATGTTGAGCACACTGGCATCGGTGTGTGCTGTATGTGTATCAGTGTGCGCTCCACGTAAATCCGCAGTACAAATTGTGTCAGCAGCGTAACTTGGCTCTGTCGGATTCTTTAGAACATTTCTGAAATTTTGCCTGGATTTAGCGGTAGTACCGGCCAGCAGGGAGGGAGGGAAAGAGAGAGGGTGCTGGTGTTGCCGCGTCCTGGAGAGCTAACGCCTGCACATTTTGCAGCATCCTTCCGACGACATCGCAATGAAGCCTAAGATATTTTCCCATGCTCAGTGTGGGCGACACCCAAGTGCATGCTATGACTGGTAAATGAACGTCGCCTGGCACACAGCAAAGCTCATGTATGCTGTAGCGAGGGTGATGAATGTTTACTCACAGAGCGCCTCGCAGCAAACATGCCTTTATAGAAGAGGTACTTCGCGGAGTATTTCCTATGTAGCATGTAGGAGGAACAAAATGAATCCAGCCACCAGGGCCACTTAGAAGAAATATTTATAAGCATTGTGGTGACGTTTTTTTTTTCACAGCAACAATGACCGTTTCTGCCCTGTTGTCCCACAAAAGGCACTAACAGAAATTGCTCTACCCTATGGCCTAAATAAGTAGGCAAGTGAAATTATGATGTATTCCCGAGATAGCTCTGACACCAGGCGACGTAGTTTTTCATATTCGTCTTTGTTTGAACACTACAGTTATGAAAAAGTGAAAAATGACGGCGGAAGAAGAACATGTTTTGTTCGTTACCTACTCGCTAGATATTGTAACTTTGTTACCTGATCCTAAATTGCTGAAAGACTTACTGGGAAAATATGGCAAATGAGTTCTGCGGAAACCCGCAAGGTGGAGTAACGTTTATGAAAGGGAAACTTTAGCATCCACCTGTTTTGTAGCACAAGGCTACAAGGAAATGCATACGGAATTCTCAGAAATGAAAGCAGAAATGAAAAGAATGAAAACGAACATTTCGGCAACTTGGAAGCTTTCATTTCTGAGAAATTCATACGGATTTCCATGTAGCCTTTGCTACAGAACCGGTGGATGGTAATTTTTCCTTTCATTTCCGGGGAGAGGTTAATTTCGCCTATCGTTAACGGATTGTCCGCAGTAGTCCGTAATCGTCATGTCCAAAATATACGACACCTCGGCGCATTGATTACTAAGATCCCAAATGCATAGCTGAAGGCATAGATCCAGGCCAGTATTGCTGGTGTCAACCTTCAGATTCTTGTTATTCTATTGGAAGAGAAAGAAATTAGCCTGTCTTGTTTTACTTAGTTGTGAGGAGACCCTAGCAGCAGCATAATTCCCGAAAATTGATCAAAATACGTTTCTTTCACTATGTGAACGGGGCGTGAGGGATGTAGAAGACGAGAACCATAAGTCCAGTACCGACACCGAGACATCCGCGGCAGCAATTCTATCCAAGTAGAGGAGGACCCTGGAAAATACCAGCATGTTACGAACGACGAAGCGTCCAATGTGTACTCGGAGGCCATTCAGGTGCAATGAAGAGAGGTGTATCGCGAGACCAAGTTCATGCTTTTCGACCATTAAGACTCACTAGCTATTGTACCGCGCATATCATGCCAGTTCTGCAAGGTTTATATATGTGCTTTGAACGGAAAAATAGCATTTCAACTTGCACCATATCGCAATTTACAGCCAGTAAGCCCCGGTTTCCTATCTCCCAGACTTGTCTACACAGCCTCAAGATGCTACAAGCACGTAACGCGCGTGTGAGTGTGCGGGTTCCACAAGAGCATCAGGCTCCTTGACATTAGCAGAGGCACGAGAACCTCCTTTCAATGTGAATCGGAATGTGTCTACATGTCGGCAGTTGCTTCTTTAGTTAGGAGGCGCCCTTCACATCCAATCATTTCATGTATTGGAAGTCGTGCTAGCTCACAGATACACTGTGTGTACCAACAGCACATTCGACAGCTTCCACTTAAAAAACACATTGTCAGCCAAATTTCGACTACTCCCCTTGGCTTCTGGAGACACCACCTATCGAATGAAGGCCTGGGTTGGCCTGAGACCATCTCTTTGAAAGATACGAAGACTACGTCCGTGTGTACGGGGATGGTTCGCTGACCAAATAGACATCGACATCGGTATTTATTTTACCCGAAGTACATAAGGAATGCGCATGGGGATTAGATCATCCATCATATTTACAACATCAGCGCTTGTGGGTATTTTATTAGCAGCCAGCTTTATGAAATATCAAAAGCGCCTCGAAAGTCTGTTGTCCTTTACCGATTCATTGGCGGCTCTCAGATGTATGGAAAGTTCTCCTCCAAGACAAGCATATCTACGTGTCACATACGCTATTCTAAAAGAACTTGCACAAGATACGGAGCTACGGAGCTACGACATCATATTGCCTACCAGTGGGTCCGACTTCACTGCGGAATCAAAGGAAATGATTGGCTGATGCGTTGGCGAAAGGCGCTCATGATTCTCCAGAAAACCGTCGAATTCCCGTCTCTCAATCCGGTGTATGCCGCATCTGAAACGGGAATTGCACATGCTCAACTGGTTCACAGAGAGCACTACAGAATCCATCTTGTACGCAGTCTACCCTGATTCTGAGTATCAACTAGGCCATCAGCTCCAAAGAAGCATCGATATCCTAATGTATCGTCTCCGGCTTTGAACTCCTTGTACAAAGCAATTTTATTCGAAATTCAACGTGCTTCAGCTTCAACATGTTCATGCGGTCATGACGACGACGATGTTTATCACTGTTGACTGGCTGTCCCATGCACACCACAGAGAGACCAGGACTCGAACAACAGTTCCGTTTACTAGATCCAGCTTGAACCCCTCCGCTTGCGAGAATATTAGGTCCATGGTCCCCAAAGATTAATCACTAGTCCTTGAAAGCCCTTGTACGCTTCTTTCAAGTTACATAAATCAGTGATAATTACTGTCTGGACCGTGTGTACAGTGTTGTTATGTGGAGTTTAACGTCCCAAAAAAAGCTGTGATTATGAGAGACGCCGTAGTGGAGGTCTCTGGAAATCTCGACCACCTGGGGTTTTTCAACGCGCACTGACACTGCAGAGCACACGGGCCTCAACATTTGGCCTCCATCGAAATGCACCGCCGCAGCCGGGATTCGATCGCGCTACCCGCGGATCAGCAGCCGAGTACCATAGCCACTAGACCACCGTGGCGGGGCTGTGTTTACAGTGTTGGCGTGTGCGAGTCGCGAGCGAACTCGTTTAAAACGGCACGGCTAAGTTCACGGTTGTTGTATTTTGTACCTTATTTATTTAGTCATTTTACTACGATGTAACAGCACTTAAACGCAAGGGGTAGCCGTCAGCAGAAAATGGCGTCAAATCCTTAATTTATTCTTACGTCGATAAAAATGTGGCGCAATAATTTGTATGGTGGCACGGAGTGTTCTGGACATGCACAATGAAGAATACTGCACGTTTTGCGGTCTAGCATTCCATGGTGCGCGATGCGCGCTGCAGATCTTAGGTTCTTCCATCAGCGACGCCGGGAGCGCTCGACATATCCCTGTTTGGTTCTTTGTTTCGGAAGATCATATAAAGGCGGATCCCTTAAAGGATGGTGCGCAGATTATACTAGAAAAACGGGCAAATGAGTAAGCGCTATGCCTAATGACCGCGAGTGCGCGGGAATCTTGGAAGAATGCGAACATCATCCTATTTTATAAGAGACGTCCCATGGAGGGCTTAAAGAATTACCGGCCGATTAGGTTGCTATCACTTGTCTACAACATATTTACCAAGGTAATCGCGAAAGAGAGTTTGTGCCACCTTATATTTCAGTGAAAAGAAAGAAGCAGGGCTTCCTAAAGGTTATTCAACAATAGACTGCATTCACACTATCAGCCAGATGCCAGAGGAATGCAAGGAGTATAATGATCCCTTATATATACTATTCATAGATTACGAGAAAACATTTTCCTAGCATGGAGGTCTAGAAGTCATCCAGGCATTACAAATTCAGGGCATAGCGAAGCCTCACGTAAGTATACTCTACGTAAGTATCTTACGTAAGTAACAGCTCTACAGGCATCACAGCCCTCCACAAGGAAAGCAGTAAATACACATAGAGAAAGGAGCATGCTCTCTTCATTGTTAAGGGCGTGTTTACAAGAGGCATATTGAACATTGCATTGGGAACAGATAGGTTTAGGTGCTCATGGTGGCATTCCCTTGCTAAGTTACTCGCCGGGCGAATTGCGAAGCGTGGTTAATAACGAGACGGGAAAATGAGAACGGTGGCCTCAAAATTATTACGCAGAAAAAAAAAACAGTAATATTCAACAGCCTTCTGCGAGCACACCGGTTTTAGATGGGTGGCGAGGCACTAGAAGTGGTAAGCGAATATTTCTACGAAAGCCAGGCAGCAACCCTGATCCCAACATTGGGGCTTAAAAGGATAATAATTACAAGGATAATAATTGGGTGAATGTGTATTCGGAAGGCATTTTCAGCTTCGGCGGCATTGGCAACCGCTCACAGCTGACCGTCGTCTCTCAAGAGGAAAGTGCGTAACATCTGCATCTCGCTGGTTCTCTTCTATGGGGCAGAAACTTGGAGGCTCACTAAAAGGGTTGAGCTTAAATTGAAGATGATGCATACCGAGCACGGGAACTGGAACTTACAGGACTGTGTAATTGGCAGAAAATAAACGCGTTAGACGTGTGTAGAGCATTTAATGCAAAAGCTAGACACCCGTTAGGTTATTAAGTTATGGATAACAGAACGATTCTGTAGAGAAGGCAAGTGCGGCAGAGGGCTGCAGAAAGTGTAGTGGGCAGACGAGCTGAAGAAGATCGTGGGGATAATTCGGTAGCATTTAACACAGGACCGGGATATTTCGAGGTCTATCTGATTTGCCCTTCAGTGAGTATAGACATGCTGATAATTTTGTTCAACTTGGACACGGTGACACATTAAGTCCAGCCAATATTCTCCATGATGAGGAGATCTTCTTTGTATATCTAAAAATTAAAAATTTTAAATTAACAGCGACGCTGTTAATCACGGCGGAAAAACGTCCGTTTCCCCCCATCTCCACTGGTATCTACCAACCGCCGACACCAGGGCCAGCACACCACGTTCTCCTTCGCTATTCTCCGAGCGTCGTGACGTCACTGGCCACTGCGCATATACGCTCTTCCTCCTCTGTTCCGACGAAGGACCCGTGCACAGGCGGCGGCGCGCATGCTGCGTCTGTGAGCGTGTCTGACTACGGGAAGCTTTGTATGCAGAGCTCGCGGCTAAATTTTGCGAAACGTTCCATGTGCCTCAATGTACATCGCAAGGCGTTTCGATAATGCCTAAGAGCACGACGAAATGTGGGTCTCCCTCTCTAGTTTAGGCTGGTTTGGTTTGGAAAAACTTTATTAATAAAACTCTGGAGGTGTGTGCCTTAGCACATAGCGGGCCGCTCCCAAGACGGGACAGTCAGGCCGAGACCGACTGCAGCATCGTGGGCCCTCTGGACAGCCCAAAGTTGTCAATGTCAGTGCTGGGCAGTATCGAAGATACATGTATCTTAGATACTATCTTAGATACTCCTTCAGTATCTTGTATCTGTATCGCGATACATCTTGAAAGACGTGTATCAGTATCTGTATTTTCGATACATTGAAGAATGTATCGAGTATCTTATGATACAAGATACTGATGTCGGAACATCACCGCGCGACACTAGAAATACTGGCGCCCCGCCACGGTGGTCTAGTGGCTAAGGTACTCGGCTGCTGATCCGAGGGTCGCGGGATCGAATCCCGGCCGCGGCGGCTGCATTTCGATGGAGGCGAAATGTTGAGGCCCGTGTGCTGTGCGATGTCAGTGCACGTTAAAGAACCCCAGGTGGTCGAAATTTCCGGAGCCCTCCACTACGGCGTCTCTCATAATCAGAACTGGTTTTGGGACGTAAACCCCACAAAACAACAAACAACATAGAAATACTGGCAGAAGTCCGCTGCTCTAGCAGGTACTGCCGCCACTAAGCTTATAACGCTTATAACCACCCGCCACGGCGGCCTAGTGGTTAATGCGCTCGACTGCTGGCCTGAAGGTCGCGGGATCGAATCCCGGCCGTAAAGGCGGAAATCCGATAGCGGCGTTATACTTGAGTCCCGTGCAGTACTGTACTTAGATTTAGGAGCATCTTAAAGAACACCAGATGGTCTAAACTTTCAGAGCCCTCCAGTACGGCATCCCTCATAATTATATCGTGGTTTGGAGATGTAAACGTTTGGAGATGTAAACCTCAACAATTATTATTGTGACCGTCCCCACGAGCTCTTTCATGACATTTTCCACAAGCAGTGAAATTTCCAGTGTGTGATCTTACTTGGTAGGCTGACGACACCTTTTGCTGAGAAACATCGTAATAATGTGTATATATATATATATATATATATATATCCATCCTTTCTGAGTCATTGTTTTTTTCGCTGTCACAAATCACAAGGTAATTCGCGCAATCAATGTCAAGAGTATGAGTAGCGGAGGTATCCTGCGACACTTTGTACCGCTACGATATCTGGAATTCTCTCGTAGAGAGAAATTATTACAAAAATTGCACATTCGTGAATCCGTCGATGACGAGCGCTTTACGCGAGCACATAACTAGAATTTAGGAAGTCATTGCGGTTTTATGTCATTTCTGTATAGAAGATCCGTCACAAAATATGTCGCTACGAGCGTTGTTACTCCTGTACACTTGTCCCGTGGTCCGGTACTGCGTAAACGGTATACGCGTACGGACCAGGTTAAACTCAAAGTCGTAATTGCGGCATCGTGCCGAGGTTTTGCATCGCCATTTTGTTATTAGGTGGGAAACCACTACCTGGTTGGCAAGTAGAGCATCGACTTCCATGAATTACAAAAACCACAAAAACCGTCGACAGAGTAGCTTACACATAGCTGTCATGTTTAGCAGCCAAAAGAGCCCCAATCAGTTGTTTGGGAATGAAAACAATATAATTATAGCCAGAAAACAACAGTTTTTGAGATACTAACACATGTTTCATTCAAGTTAAACTTGGTTGGTCGCAGTTCTGAAATTCTAAAGCAAACACTCCTGTTCATAGGCGTTTTCTGCTGCATTATATATGTCTATAATATGAAATTTATAAATGTATCGAAGTATCTTAAGATACAAATGGCAAGTCTCGTATCGGATACAATTATTGAGGTGGTATCTTGTATCTGTATCCGAAATACTTCTTGCCCGAGTATCTTGTATCGTATCGCGATACAATTTCAAAGTATCTTTGCCCACCCTGGTCAATGTATGTCCGCACTCCTCAGCGCAGAGCCCCACATGCTGGCCGATGCTGTATCAGTGCCACGTACCGAGGGGCACTCCCAGAGCATGTGGTTTAAGGTGCTTAAATCGCCACATTTTGTACATCAGTTAGTTAATTAAACATTAGTATAAAGCTTGTGCAGAAATTAGTGTTTAGTAACGCGTGCATTCTCTGTGACTGTCTCTGCTTCGATACGAATCTCTATATGCTGATATTGGTGCGAAACGTTTGTTGGGCCTGAGAGTGCTTCGCGAGGCGTTTCCCATAGCCCCAGACAACGGCGAAATACGGGTGTGCAGGATGTGCCAGGAATCTTTGCTGAGAGACAAGGTGCCACCATCCACCATGACGAGCTGTTTTCTGTGCCCCTCAAAGCCTGCCCTGCTTACCATGAGAGTGCAATACTTACCAAAAACACTGAAAGAAGGGGGGACAGCTAGGTGCCGATCAGCCCTGCTGTGCGTAGCTTTGTGCGATTACTTCAAGGTAGTCCCATTTTTTGTAAAGCATTGCTATTACATAGAAGTAGAAGTGCTGTTTCATGCTCTATTTATGCGTTGGCATAGCTCGTTCGATAGCGATAAAATCCTTAATTGCTTCGAATCTTACAATTTTTCATGCGGCAAAACATGCTACCCGTTTATTCCAACCTTGAAAGCCTCAAACGCGCTGACTAGAAAGGTTGAGCAAGTTGAATTTTTCATACAGTAGAAAAAAGCGCTTGTGTAGATTTCCTGGTCTCATCAAACTGCATTCTCCTTGTGCGAGCGCTGTTCACTTACGCAAAAAAAATGGCCGACGCCTGTCATAGGAACTGGAATAACACGACAGGAAAACCTTTGCTCGCGAAGCTGTGGAACACATAAGAGGGAATCTTGCAAATAAAGGGCCGGGATATTAGTTGGGTAATCTGTACGTGCGAAAACTTTTCCTTCAGGTAACAGCTTTACTGCGACGCTCGACAGGGATCCTCGACAGTCGTGCACCTAGCGACAGTTCTCGAACAATGTACATTTCTCCTAAGACGCTGCATTTCAGGAGCGAGAACCTTACATAAACCTGTCATAAACCGGAACCGTTCGGTAGTGGTGGAACATTTAACAGAGAAACAGAAGTTTGTCTGGGGATTGTTTTCTATACGCACGGTTAGACGCAGCGAAACCACATGATTTGCTTGTCCACGGCCTTCTTTCCTTTCCTGGAGTACAGCGCGTCGCAAGACAACTTCCCCCACAGGGAAAACTTTGTAGCCGCCGTGGTTGTACTTTTACCAAGCAACGCGCCGGCAGGATCTCGCCACGCCGCTCAACTCCCCTGCGATTGACGCGCTGAGACAAACGAAACGCTAACTGCCGGCGCGCGTGACCACGACATTTACTTCACTCGATCGTTCGTAAATGGCGACACCACCGCTGCGAACCAAGACTGCAGTTGAAGAGAAGCGATGTTAATATGTAGCTTGGTAAGCACCTTTCCATTAAGCGGACATCAGTTAGACGCAAATTATAAAGCGGTGTAGCGATGATGTAAGGCCTCTATGCTCCGTGTGCCTCCAATATGTTTGTGGTGTATCGGTCGACGGCTGCTGTAGTGTTGCGATGCGCTCTGCTCCAGGAACGCAAATGTGGCCGTCGACTACGAACTGATGCGCCTTTCGCTACAGCGGCTGTGTGTTGACAAAGCAAATTCCTCACAATCCGTTCCGTTGCACATGAATGGCTTAACCGTTTGCGTACGCGCCTGGTTCATGGTAGATTTGCGCAGGGCTCTACCGGGTGCAGTGCATTGTGTCCGAAGAAATATTAATCGTTCAAGAACATGCGCGTCTGTGTAACGGCCGAGGCCCCCTTTGCGGTGTCGAGGTGCCGCTGATGTCTGCATGCAACTAGTTCACGTGTCCGCAGTACTCAACCCATCCCGCGCCGCTCGAATCTCCAGATTGCTGCTTATGCACTCCACAGCTTCGTGAACACAGGTTTCATTTTCGTGTTTGACTGATTCCTACGTGCAACGAGGTCAACCACATTTTTTGTTCTACTTGCAGCCGCCAGTCACAGTTTTGCCAGTGGAATAGTGGGCTCATGCCATGTGCGCAAGAGAATAAACGAGGGGCGCGTGTAAAAGCCTCACATTAGTCATTGCAGAGAAGCGCGCGCGCTGTCTTTGGGAAGTTAACTAATGTTCTTGGTAGCTTAATTTGACTCTTTTCCTCCATTACAATCGATGAACACATTGCAAAATACGATTTAGGGCAGGGAATGTCGCAGGAGCGAACGTTTCTTCTCCTAAGGATGGAAACGTTGGCTCCTACTACATTCCCTGTTCTAAATGGTATTTAGCGATTTGTTCATGGATTCAAGCATCCATCTTTCCCTGAACTTCTCTTCTAGTTTGGTTGTCTGCATTACAGTATTTTTGGGTCGCCGGACAGGGAAATATTTCCTAAAGAACTCCGCTCTTAAGAAATACGGCTCCATACCTGTGCGGGCTTCAGAGCAGCTCAATGGGAGGGGTGACACCAACCGTCACAGACTTTTACCACTAGGTGGAGCATCATGCATTCTTAGTCATGGTTACGATGTTGTAGGAGAGCCATTGGCATCCATCCTGGCTCTCACCACATGGCTGGGCTCTCCGTGTTCTTATCTACAAGGTGGATTGGTCCTTAAAGACATGATGCTGCCAGCCGCCGGCTGTAGTCTCACAAACGAGGACGAGAAAGAAGCCGACGACAATGAAGACGACGAACAAGATGCGGAGAAGGCGGTGAAGAAGAAGAGGGGATCGGCTAAGAAGAAGATGGCAACGACGAAACAGGCTACGAGGAAGAGAATGAAAGTAGAGAAAAGGAAGTAGAAAAAGGAGAAAATGGAAACAGAGGGGGAGCGGAGAGCAGGAAAAGTAAGGCGCAGCAAAATGTAGCTCAAGATGGGAATGTCGCGTCCTTGCGAATGTCTGGAAGCTTTCTTCTTTCCAATCCCGGCATATATATCATTTTAAATACACCAAGAACACGAAGTCATGGTTGAGGAAGAACGCACCGGTACCAGTTAACGTGAAAGATGGCTTTCGTAATCAAGGCTGTTCGTCTTTTCGCGAAGCTACATGTTTCCGGGCATAATCGCTTCTAATTGTTGACTATAGATAATCATTTTATTTTTCGACCACGTGCAATGGACGTTCGTTACCAAAACATATGTGCAGGTTCTCACCACGCAGTGTGATGTCCGTTGTGCCGAAGACATCGCGGCTGTCGTAAGAAGAACCGCTGGGCAGTTTTGGTAGAATCGATATTGTGGTAAGTACGATATAGCTATAACGGTAAAGATAATTGGAAAATAAACAAGCGAAATCATCATAATCTTTTTACTCTCACAGTAGCAAATTAGCACGGAACCTCTGATGAGCAAAATGTGGGTACATAACACGATTTAACACACAAACCTTCTGTGGTGCAGCAAAAACATTACCACTTTTCGTACCTGCGAAAAGACCAACGTAGTATGTATTGCAAACGACTTGTTAAAATAAGTGGAGATGGCTACCGTAAGTGGGCTAACAGGAACGACGATTTTCTAACTTCGAAGGCAGGAAATGCACCGTAGTCCGTAGCAGACCGTGATCCAACCATAACATATCTTGATGAGGTCTAACGAGGGCGAGCAGAAGAATGGTACATTTGTATGACGGAGAGGGGGTACTGAATCGAGAAATGCTGCTTCAAGAAGAGGTACCGCGTTCGAAACTATCTGCAGAACAAAACCGGCACATCACTCGCGTTTTGCCAATCCACGTCAAGCGAACCATTCAGTGAGCAAATTACTTGTGCCTAATCTCTCGCCATTCACCCAAGCGCTACAAGAAGGTTCGTTGTCCTGTTGATGACTGAGTTGCTTACGTAACGTTTCTTACTTGGTACGTTGAAAGCTCTGGAGCTATAAGGCGTAAATCGTGGTCGGCACTTAGGTGATTCCAGAGACGTCTTTTCATCGCAGCCTAGATTCGCTGATGTCAATATAATAAGAATAGTTCATTCGCTTTTTCTATATGGGGTCAAGCAAATTTGAGTAAAACCTTGCGCGATTGATAATTGTGTGTCTTTTTCTGTTATTACTCTTGGATGGTGAGCACACGCTACCACAAGAAATGTGGTTTAGCAAGTACCATCCATGTAAGAGCTCATACAGTCTATTTGTTTACGATATGCAACACATTTTGCGCGCAACGGGCTTCGTGAACCGTCTCTGACACTGCCGTGCTTGTGTGTGTGCGCGATTCGACCTCTCGCTTTCTCCCTGTATTCTTTTCTTCCATCCCTTTCTGTCTCCCTTCACCCTCCCCAGTGCAGGGTAGCAAACTGGATATGTCCTCCCGGTTACCTCCCTGCCTTCCGCCCATCATCTCTCTCTCTCGCTTCTCTCTCTCTCTCTATATATCTATATATATATATATATATATATATATTATATATATATATATATATATGTGTGTGTGTGTGTGTGTGTGTGTGTGTGTGTGTGTGTGGTGTGCAACGCTGGAAAGCACCGCCGTTACGACTCGCGGAGCGCTTTCTTCGTACCTGAGGGCCGCGTTCGATCCCTCACAGCACGACTGTGTCTGTCTGTCTGGCTGTCACATCCACGTTGCGATCGGAAGCTACAGTAAACTTTAGTTGAGCCTTTCTCCTTTTTAAACCATGTATGAGGCCTCGGTTTCGTCGACGTTTATTCTCCGTAGCTCGGCAGGTCGCTCGATGATGCCAACGCGCTGGGCGCAAAACACTATGATGATGATCACACACCAGCGATGAAGAAGATACGCAGAACGCATGGTGATGATGATAAAATACAGATGATGAAGACGCGCTTAATAAACGCCCACACATGTAACATATTTCTCGTCAAATCTGATTGTCTGTTTTTAATTTGGTGAATGACCGACAGACGTTAATGGTAATATTCAATGGCTCTTGACGCACACATGCACGTCGGTCCGACGAATGCGTATGTAAGCCACATGTGCACGCAGTATCGTTAGTCGGTGACTTGCATGCTTGAAGTGCCTTAAGGAAAAAAGCTGCGCAATTAAGAAAAAGGAAAACGGATTTCCAAGGAGCCTATTTTGTTACGTTGGCAACCCGGTACTGGTCATACTAGCAGTGGTTACTTCCGAGAGCAGGTCGTTATTTGGTAAGCAGAGTTTTTTCTATGTAAGACGCCTCTAGAAATGTAGACCCCACTGTTTTGCAACATTGGAAAGCCTGGGTCACCTACCTACGCCACCGAGGTGCCAATCAAGCACGTGTCGACAAGGATACAGCGGTTCCAACTGTGGCGGTAGAGCAAATGAACCTTATACACCAGTAGTTGGGATTTAGGGGTATTGTAACCTCATCTGTGCTCCTTAGCATTGTAATAATGGATACACATGTTCTGCTGGCGCTCGGCATTCTTTTGCGCAAAATTTCACGACCCCTCAGCAAGAGTTCAACGAAGGACGCTTATAATACGCACATCACAACGCTGTAGCTTGCATTTTCCTTCGAGGAAACAGGCTTCTGTGCTGTGCACTAACGTCAGCGCCAGCGTACATCACTGCGACCAACAGTTCAGTCACCAAGGTGCTTTCGAGATTCTAGGTTAGCCCATGGATGTTAGGCATACACAAAGATGTTTGCACAAAGATGTTTATCCTTTTTGTAACATTTCGTTGGATGTCACATAATCCTCCATAAGCAGCTTATTCACTGACTGTATCGCATGACACCGATTCGCACAGTGCCTGGGATCTGCAGAATTTTTTTTCGCTCCCTCTCGCCTTGACAGTACATAGCTTAGCGAGCGGGACGCTACCGACCTGATAGACGCACGTAAGATCCCGACCGCCGCGGTGGCTTTTCGATATAGGCCGAGTCCAATAGCACTGCCTGGTGTGCAATCTGTGCAGGTTATATACCACTATGCGGGTGAAATTTAATGTTTCCCCAAGGAGGCTTGCTGCCTAATGCCATCGTGGTTCTCGCACGCGACGCTCCCTCTGGCAGATAGTCAGCTAGGTTCTAGAAATAACGGGGTTGTTTATGGAACCTTGCGGTAAGTCATTTACCTATACATTGTGATCAAACTTTTTCATTGTACGCCTGTGCAACAAGACATCAAATAGTTGTAGGTTAGTTCATTTTCAATCCAGTGTGAGACGGGCGTAAGGAATCAACCTTGAAGTAATCGATAATTGCCAACTCATGAAACAGGCAGAATATGATACACCCAGCGACTGTTCAAGACACGCGTGTTCTCGTCCTTCGGTCACTGACGAATTTGTGCTCGTTTATAGGTCTTGTGCTTATTTATAGGTCAATAATGCAGGAATTGTGACAACTGCACCATTGGGGGAAATCAGCTTGGAAACCTTTAATGACGTGATGGATACTAACCTACGCTCCGCCTTCGTTATGACACAGGAGACGCTCCCATATTTGAAGAACACGAAAGGTTTTTTAATTCACTAGTTCTAGAGAGAAAACTTACCACCAATAACGCGTTACTTGAACGAATCTCGCATTTTGATTTTCCCGGCACTGCGATAGAACTACTTCCTTAGTTCAACGCGTTGTCAAGAGTTAGACGAAAGTTTCCCTGGTGAGGTACCATGAAAAAGTTGGGGTTTCTGACCAAGGTAAGGTATACAACACAGAGACATATGTGGAGCCGCACTCGTTCCTTGATCCAAAAAACCATTAAGGTTCCCTAAGCTTCCTGTTTTCGTACTTGACTCGTTCAGCGACCGCAGCTTCTTTTTCCTCAATTCAAGAGGGATTCTGAAAGCGACACCACTGAGTGTCATACAGCCTGACCGTGTAGGTTCTGCTGGCTGCGAGAGGCAGTGGCAATGAAGTGCAAAGGTGGCTGGTCGCTTTGCGCGGGCTGCCTTCACGTGCGGTGTAAATTATTGATGATGTATCTCATTGTCTTTTCAAATGCGCTGTCAGTAATCACTTCAAAGTCATACCCATTTTGATCTGCGTTTTCAGTCACGCCAACGTGGTACCATCCCGCGCTGGTGACGACAGCACTGTATCCGCTCACGTTGGCCTCGGTGTTTGTGAGGGCAATTGTGATTAACAGCACTTCGGCACCTTGCCTACACAGACCTGTAACGTCATCAAGGGAAGTGGGGCGGGAAATAAAATCTTTAATATTGATTGATTTGTGGAGTTTAACGTCTCAAAACCATAATGTCATAATGAGAAAGGCCGTAGCGTAAGGCTACAGAAAGCTCGACTACCTGGGGTTCCCTAAGGTCCGCTGAATCGCACAGTACACGAGCCTCAGCATTTCGCCCGCATCGAAATGCAGCTACTGCACCCTGGATTTGAACCCGCAACGCTAGGATCAGCAGCAGAGTACCATACCCAATAGACCACCATGGCGGGACAAAATTTTTATTCTTAAACATAATCAGGATTCCAGGTAATGACGCTTTCCTTAGGTAAGGCCATACTCAACTTGAGCTTGCCTAAGAATTTGCACAAATAGAGTCGCATGTCAACTCCTAAGCCTTCAAGTCGCCGTTGCGAGCAGTCATGTGGATTGAGGCTAAACGGTTTCCAGTGACTTTTGTTAGCAGAAGCTAAAACTTGGCGAAAGATCCTGCACTGAGCACCCCACTAAACAAACCAGATGAATCTGGAGTCATCGCCGGGTGGAACCCAACTACGGAGCTCTTCAGTGCGAGTAGATTGAGTGCCGACACTGCCTTGGCGTTGAAGAGACCGCGCTGGGCTCTTCCAATAGATAAGCAGCTTTATTGCTTCAATGCATCGCACATGACGATGCGGGGATGTTTTATGTGTACTGTAAAATAACGGTAGTGATAATCGCTCTGTGGCGCTGTACAAACACCATGAAACCATTTCAACCCAGCTACATTATTCAACCCTTCTACCCTGCTACATTAGCGTCCCCTAAGATGCAGACGTGGATGGTGAACGCAACCGAAGGAATAGCTTATGCAGACAGGGAAAACAGGCGAGAAAGAACGTTCTCTGATTTTTCGCACGTGCCGTTGTAATTCATTCTGCTGTTCGAAATTCACTTGAGGGCTTATATTGACGTCAAGCTCTATCGCACCAAGGCGCGCCACATGCTGCATGGTGGGGGGATGTTGTATTATATCTTTTCACTAATGGTACTGATAATGACTTTGTTGCACTGTACAAGGCACCATAAAATCTTCTGCAAACATAGTCACTTCGATTAACATTTCCATTAACGTACATTTTGCGCTACATCTTTTCCAGGCACCATTGTGAACGTGTCCAGCACGGTCTCAGTTCTGACCGTAAGTACGCATATCTCGTCATAAAGTTTGTTATTATAGCACAAAGAGTACCGCACCTGTACTCATCATCAACGATTTCACATCCTGTTATATATATTCTAGCGAAGAGACGAGATAGTAGGCGGCCCAGCGTTACTGAGCTCAGACGCTAGCGGGGTTCACTTTCTTTCTAGCGAACACCTTTAGAATTGGTGGAGTTTACCAGCTGTCACGGCATTTATTGCGGAATGACGACATCGTAATTTGCCATCTACCATCCCGCAAGGCGCCCGCCTCCAAGCGACTCCTCCCATACCGGCCGCCTGTCCTGGTGTGTCTCGTATCAACGCCCGGCTATGCTCATTGGTGCCGATGACACGGACGGACGTAGAGGACCACTCGCTCACACCTTATGACAGATTGATCGCACTTCATAAATTGGACGAGGCCGGAAGTCTGAGCAGCGTGCTACTATACATCGTCAAATTTAACGTCATTTCCGCGTGATCTCACATCCTTGTGGGATGGGACTTTCTTAACTGCCACGGCGCTGTCGTTCATTGTGTAAAAGCCGCTATAAAACTCTCACCTTTCTTATATTCGGCGTGACCGAGAGTATGTTCGCTTCGAGCAAGAGCCTCGAAAAGCACACACAAAAACAAAGGCTCCTCCGAACTCCTCAGTGACTGCCGGCGGATACTGCAACATCGCTTTCGGCACTGTCCCACTTCTTTCGCCATGCGATCGCGTTTTCTATAGGGGAGGGTTGCTGCTGCCTTTTACGACCATGCGAGTTTCTCAGCACTCCAGCACAGTTTTTGTGCTCTATACACCTCTCCTGCGTCTATACACCTCATTGCCCCTGCGAGGTGAATGTATCGGCAACGTAGAAGCAACCGAAGTACCACAACCTACAGCGTTGTACAATGACATGCCATGTCCCGATTACAGTACGATCAGTGGTCTTGTACCTCTCAGCCGTCGCCAGACAGGAGCCCAGCCTCTCCAGCTACTGGGCCTTTGAAGAGAATTGTGTTCTTTCGATATCGGCGCACCCTTCCTAGGTCGCACGTGTTCTGTTACGCACATATCTAGACTGTGTCCCGGTCGCCACTGGGACAATGGTTTGTCGCGGGTCTCCCGCAGAGTGCTGTGCAAATATGCAGCAGGTCTCAGAAATACTTCGCCTCAAAGTAAGTCGGCCTTGAAACAGTCTATGGGCACTTATCTTCAGAGCGAAGAACCATGCTTCTGTGCTGTTGTGTGTGGATTATCGGCTCGTGAACAACATAGCCCGCAGCGATATGTACCGCTACCGCAATTAGTTGACGCTGATGCTATCGACAGCCAACAAGGAACAGAATTTTTTTCGCCTTGCTACATTTACTCAGGCTGTCTGTACCCACGGCCGATGATTGTCGAGGAAAGAAATTTTTTCAAGCACTACAGCTAGTGTGTGAGCTTTTAGCTTAACAGCGATTGGATTGCATAATGCGACCGCATATCTTGACCGCATGGCGGGTTACGTTCGCGCCAACTTGAAATAGCAGACGTGATAACGCTACCTTGACGACGTCACCTGTTTCCAGCTACGCTGCTCCACGCATCACAGGCTTCGGTATGTTTTAACATGCTTGATAAACGCCGATCTGCAACGGAAATTAATAAGGTGCTTTGCGGTGCGACAGCACACCATACTACGCGACGTGATCATAAGTGTGGATTTCTCCCTTATTCACCCAAGTTTCGGGACCCCGCCGCGCTCCCTAAAGCTGCGTCTGGCGAAGAACTCCGTTGTGTAGCAGCACCAGTTTCTTTCTTTCGACGCTTTATCCTAAACACCAAACATTTTATCCTCCCTGACGAAACTCCTTAAAATAAGTGCGCCTCTAACTTCGTGCTCGTAAGAGTGTAGAGTTCATGCTGAGGCGTCGTTTGCTGACGTATCACTCATTTTGGCCTTACTGCGACTCGAAGGCCTCCTGAAGTGCATAGATATTGAAGACAGCGTGTTGGCCTTGGTGCTGTCCCACCACAGCGCAAGCCCTGCTTTCCGGAATATGTAATGCCTTTCGCATGCGGTGCGCATAGAAAACCTGGAAGCAACTGCACCTCTGCGCAGATGACGATCCCTGTGCCTTCAATACAGTCCTGTCATGTTCTTACGGTCGCACATTTTTACGTCATCCCGGGCCACCATGCACTATTCTGACCGCGTCATGGGATGGCACACTAGGTCCTTCCTAGCTTGGCACTTTGGTTGCTGGATTACAAATTCCACACTCTGTACACCGTTATGACATTGCAGCCTTCCCACGCGCCTTTGTCTGATGATAATTCTTGCACCTTACTTTCACAGCCTGCCGTTACTTTCATCGTCGTCAACACCCCCGCTTCCGATCACCGCAAGGACCCCATGGATTGCCTCCTTCATAGAATTGCTTGCCGATATCCTGCCGCAGCAGACACTCGCGCATTGTGTCGATAGGCTCGCGAACTCCTGGCTCGCAGTTATACCTCTTATATCCGCCAGTGGTTGCTATCCCGCCCAGTTTAGGTCCCGAAATGTGTGTTTCTATCCTCGCCGATCCAAAATGCGCGTGCTCGGGGAGTTTTAAAAACCTACAAGCGCCTTCAACTGCGCTAGTACTGGCCAGCTATGTTCAACTAGGTCCAATATTTCGTTCGCTCATGCACCGATTACTAGCAGTACAAATCCCAACGTCAGCTGCAATCATCTCTTCTGCAGCCGCTGCCATGCCCTGCCTCGCCATCCCGGCCCGTTGCATTTCTGTATGGATGAGCATCAATGACATAGGCTGGTTTACACATTGGCTGGTGACGCATTCCCATTCCCGACCCACGCATTGTCAATGTGTCACTCATCCTAACGACACGTTGTCGACACGTTGTCAATCCACTCACCTTAATGAACTGTTAGGTGGCCTGACGGCTCCCTTCTCTTTCCCGAGGGTGAATGTAGCGGAGAAGCTGGCACTACTGAGTGCAGCGCCAGTGAGGCTAGACGTTAGCGGGTTTAGCTCTATTGCTCCGCAGCGGATATGCCCTTCTTTGCTCCTCCAAGCTAGAGACTGCCCCGAGTGGGCTAGCGTTTAGAGGGAACAGAGGCGATATTACCTGCGCGACATAAAAGAAGTTTGAAGCATGAGTTACCTGAAGAACATCTGAGGCCGGAACTCACGCTCATGCAACGCGGATGCACGTCATGTATCCTGGAGATTACGCGCAGGACTGGAATGTCATACCGTCATACGCGCGCAATTCCCTTGTTCAAATAGTCATATGGTTGTTCAGCTGCAAGTCAACTGCCGCTGAGAGTGTATGGGACTCAAACATGGTAGGTAAACAGGGCTAGAACTACTCCAGCGAGCCATGGCTACCAGAACTGAGGAGGTTAAGTCCGTGCCCGCAATGATGATTCTCTGTTGTGATTGGCATACGCAGCCGAAGCTAACATTCAATCGCGTATAGTGCATGCTTTCATGCACAGGCCCAAACGCCGCAAGCGTGAGCCATAGGAGATTGCATTTTCGTCGATCGTGCCATGCATCAAGTAATAATGCTTCCGTCGTCAATCATTTATGTTCGCTGTACCCTGGAACCCTAAGACCTGAATTTTGATCTAGACGAACTGAACGGGACGACCAGGTGATCACCGACACTTCGGTGGCTTGATAGATGGATAGATGACATACGTACATGCATACTTACACACACATACATACATACATACACGGTCACCATGTGCAAAAGTCGAACCCGGCGCTTCGCCTGCGGCGCAAGGGTTGCTTAAGCGTCTCGTCATGGACAAAACACTAAATATTACGCCTTTCGACGTAACTATAGGTTTCGTAGTTTCTTTACCGATGGTGACAATTAACATGATTATTTGTTCATGTTATGTATATCCGCCGTCTCACCTTTTGCTATAGTATTTCATGCGCTTTCCCCAAGACTGAAATTCCCTTTTTTCTGACCGCCAATAGGTCCCAAATGTTACTCCATACTCAATGAGTAAAGCCGCACTGGATCACCTAACTAGGTTATCCGCTTTAGGTAAGTTCATTCATCTATTCATCTATTTCGTTTACACACAAAAAGAACGTCTTGACACAAGTTTCAAATGCGTACGTGTTCTACCTGATAAAATAGGAGCACCTTAACAAAACTCAAAGCATACAGCTGCAGAACGAGATATGTGATGGTCGTGGATCTATTTATACGGCACACCACACCTAGTCTAGAATTCACAATACTGAAATCGAGATCATTTAATTAAATATATCAGGTAGCTAGTTGAACTTGTCAATTTGACCACAAGGGAAGGTCTTATGGATTACAAGGCCATGTTGTCACTGTATGCGATGTTCTTCATGCCTGTCGCTTTTATTCTCTAATGTCACCAACTCTATCAGGTTATCTTCGGTAGATGAGCCAAAAGTCAGTCATAAAAAATGAAGATGTGAGTCATACAGCATCTAGTAGAGCTGCTATCTTAGTGATTTCGGGTTTATAAATATGGACAACACCCAGTGTGGTATTGATATATTGGTGTGAAGTTTTAAGGACAAGGCCAGATTTCTGCAAGCATATAAATACTAGTAGAACTAAAGGTGTCGAAAATTTCCCGTTCATCCATAATATGAAGTTTATAATAGTCAGCTTCGCTGCGCACATAGGTATAACAGGCTATATTTCATTTTGGAGCACCTTATGTATGTTTCACCGCAACGAAAATTCCTGTAACGAAGTGTAATGTCTCACTACAATGCATTAGATGATTCATTGAGAGGAGTTTCTGAGATGAGTATTATAAAAGGGATATATGCAATAAAGAATACCGCACCAAAAACAGGTCCTTCTTATACGCCATGTGCCCCCGCCACGGTGGTCTAGTGGCTATGGTACTCGGCTGCTGATCCAAGGGTCGCGGGATGAAATCCCGGCGGCGGCGGCTGCATTTCGATGGAGGCGAAATGTTGAGGCCCGTGTGCTGGGCGATGTCAGTGCACGTTAAAGAACCCCAAGTGGTCGAAATTTCCGGAGCCCTCCACTACGGCGTCTCTCAAAATCATAGGTGGTTTTGGGACGCAAAACCCCACAAATAAATTATACGCTATGTGCTAACTGTTTGAGTTGCGATGGATGATAAGTCACCCAAGTGAAGTTCATGCCGAGAAGTAACGTAAGTGGGTCTATTTGAAAAGGTGCATTGTATAGATCAGTAAATACTAAAGATTAATTCGTAGAAAACATGCGGAGCGGCCTGAGCGAGTGCTACGAGCGTTATGACCCTATTGAGGTTCCCGCAACGCCGATGCCTCCCTTCGAACGAGATTTCAGGCTCATTACACTAGGCTTCGTGAACTGTCCCATGATGATGTCATTTCATCGGAGCTTTCAATCGCGCAAAGAAAATAGTCTACAGAAGTGAAGAAGCCACGACTGCTGGGCAGCAGGTGAACACTTGGCTCCAATGGATATGCCAGGAACTGGGTCATAACGAAGGACGAGTGGAACGCCCGTTCTCATGCCAGAGTTAGCAATCTCCCGCAAAGATCCGACTGGACGCGGTGACTCCTTCGTTTGAGTCTCTTGAGCACTTCCACTGATGATTTGGCGTTGATGGTTGTGGCATGTGTTAAAAACTCCTGCTGGACACCGTGATCATATCAAAGAACTCAGCATGATCTCGACCTTTGACTTGCTCACTCTGACCTTCGTGAGGCGAGGGGACGTCATGGTGTGCCACTCCGCACGTTGCATTTTTGTTGTGGTGTCTGATTTTAAGACGCCCGAGGGTCGTCATTTGTCATGACGTTGCCTCAGAACTGGGGGTTGCTTTCAGAGATAGCCAAAAGTTCTGGGTAAGCTTGAACACGGTGCGACTTTTGGTCGTCTGTTAACACCCTGGGCACCATCTTGGCACACTCATTTTATAGCTGCATATTATTGGTCGAAATCTCGTGAATCTTGCCTTCTCGAATGTTGTGCCAATAAATGCACATTGTTCGACGTTATCAGTTGAAAAGGCCTCTCGCAGGAGTAACATTTTGTTCGGTGACGGTCCCTCCAGCGCGGCGTTCCAGTGACTACTTTATGGCCTTATAAAATGACCTCATGCCACCACGACACTTTACGTTAAAAAAACAATTACCACTAAAAACGTCTTTATCACAGAAGACGCTTACAGTATGGATTTGCCGATTATCAGACAAGGCTTGATGGTAATCCCTTGTTCCAATGAGTGCTTCACTGTAGCTTCCACGTGAATGAAAACGAGTCAACGGAAACGTGTCTCCTTACCCCCCAGACGGTAGCAGACGAAGTACGACCGTGCGTTGAGCCAATATCAAGAGGTCTTATAGCGTTTGTGACGTATATGCTTACAATTCAATCGGCGACATTACTTTTGGAAGAGACATTGCATGCTGAACGCTGTCGGCAAAGAAAAAAAAGAGTACCGTGCAGTAGAGGCAACTCCTCGAAGATAATAAAACGGTAGCTTGCGACATAAAATACCTTTAAGTGAATAAAAGAAAAAGTACAATACTAGACGGATGCGAATTTCTTCGCACTCGTATATAAAAGCATTATTTCGTTCATAATGAATACTGCAATTACTTTTTGCTTCCGTTGTCGGTACGCTAATCCTTTTACGACAGCTGGTTACTGTTAGAGTGCCCTAATAATCGATGTTTATAAATTATTTCATTATTTCAGGAAAGCAAATTACAGTTTCACCAGAAGGGCAAGGAATGAAGTGATAGCAAGCATTATGTAATGTACGATGTGAGGCTAGAGCTTTAGCGGCAATCAGAATTGCAGTGAACGTGGGCTCATTCAATAAGCATGCCAGTGAGTAAAACTACCATGTGACGGTCGAACGGGGAAACAAATGGCCCAGCTGGCTGCGAGCTAAGTCTATGCT
>CM023487.1:70431226-70461194 GCA_013339685.2 Hyalomma asiaticum | reverse complement strand
AATTAGTTTAAGGTGACAGAATTAGTCAGCAGCAATTAGCATCACCAGTCGATGACATGCCTTTTCATTTTTGCTTGATCTTTTTCTTCTTAATAGAATCGACTTGAAATGGCAAAGTAAGGCGTAGATGTAAAGCGAATAACCATAAACATGACAAAGCTTCCCATGGTAGTAACGTTGGGAAATTTCTTTACTACCCTTGCCTATCGGTAATAAGTACAGCTAGTAAATGACATGTTAATAACGTTACTACCTTTTTGCTTTCTAGGCGCAGTTCCTACTTTCGTAGTGAGTGGTGTGACAAGCTTTCATTCCCTCCAAAATAGTAAGTAGCACTACCTTTCTGAAGAGTGTAAAACAATACAAAATATGGTGTGAGAAAGTTTTTCTTACGTTTCATAATCGCCTGCAGCCTTCATTGAAAAAATCTGCTTCTTGCGAGCGTGTTCTGGGTACTTTGGTAGTTTAAGACAGATTTCACACGTTTTCTTAGTCACCGGAGTAAGGTAGTACGCAAAGCAGCCCACTTGGGCAAGGAAAGCTAAACTGCACAAAAGTGAAGTGGGTGCTCAGTAGCTCTTATTGTAATGCAGGATATTCGCAGCACCTCGGTAACGCTAATGGTTTGGACTCTAAATCCGTGGCTTCACTCAGGCACCCGTATACTGGCCATGGTATAAAGGAGTTATCTAGAATGTTCTTTTATCTGAATGCTCGCTCATCCCCGAAGTGCGCAGTACCGCATAATGTCGCGGATACAGGTCAAACAAATCGGGTATGGGAATACAGGCGAAAAACGACAGCTCCAGTATAATTTTAACAGCCAAATGAGGCTTCCGGGACGATGTCTCTAACATCTGTAGAAGGAAATAATTTACGCACTCAGCCATTCAAGCCCACAGTTCTGGCACGATAGTGGAATAATATACTTTGAATGTGTCGTTAAAACAAATATATGTGCGCAAAGTGAGATAGAGAATTTCGTTTTTTTATGCTACGATTACCAGCGAAGCAGCCTAGCACGATACCTTTTGAGCTGATGGCACACAAGAATGATAGCGGCAGTGGTAGACACGCTTTTGAAGCGTCTGATGACCATCGATTAGGAGAATACGAATCCACTAAGGATGCGTAGTAGGCTAAATAGGGTTTTGGGTAGGAAATGCGACTATTACCTCCTCATGAGGTATTTAATTTCATTCGATTCATTGTTCTTTCAAGAACAATACTAGTAATATCTTATTCTTTGTTATAGGAGAGGACAGTGTCAACTTCACGTTAGAGGAAGGTCGAAACAATGTATTCACAATAATTTAGCGAAGCAATGTATTCACTAAAATGGTTTCTAGGCATACCTCTTCTTTTCTTTAGGTGCGGAAGGGCTTCCTGGGTCATGTTGAAAGCCGAGCGTAGGTTTGTGCGAATCTCGTTATCAAAATCATCCAAGCTAATTTCTTCCAGAGGGCCAATCTTGATAACTCCGGCGTTATTTACCTGCAGGGAAATAAAAGGGCCTTTAAAAGGAAATATGTCTGCCAAATAACTTACATATTGTAGAAACAACCTTAAAACGCACTCCTTTTAGATGAAGGCGCTAATAATTCGTGGTATTTTACGTCCCAAAATCACGATATGATCATGAGAGACGCCGTAGTGATGGGCTCCGGAAATTTCGACCGCCTCAGGCTCTTTAACTTGCACTGACATCGCACAGTGCACGGGCATTAAAATTGCACATCCATCGAAATGCACGAAATCTGCGATGTACGGAAAAAAAATTTTTACTCGACTTTGACCTTACATAACTGTCTATAACGGAGCTAATCTCTAGTATTTGGTGCACCTTTGATTAACTATTGTGGACTTTTCATAGAACGGCGCCGGCTTTAGTTTGACCTTAGCTGCACTGCTTCACAACTGCATATCTAATACGATGCAGAGCCAGAACGATTTATTCAGTTCGGATAAAATATGCCTACAGTGAAGTGCTTTTTTCCTATGGATACCTTAGCTGCCATATAACACCCACGCCGCTAGAGGTGTCAACACGTGTTGTTAATATGAGTGTGTTCGTTTACTTTTTTGACAAATTTCCCGCAAAGGAAGGCGTAGAACTTCCTTTTTTTAAAGATAGCACGTTTTTATCGCAGGATCGCAGGTACTGCTCTCCTTGCGTTTACTCTACTCAATATTTTTTGTGCGAACATACATTAGTAACTTTGCGACCTCTATTATTTTCGTGCACACGACCGGGGTGATATCTCGAAAAAAAAAACGCAAATTTCGGTACGCTGAGGCGTGTCCACGGGCAGCGACTAACATTAGTACGAGATTTGTACGAATTATTGTACCGTGTTATTTTATTCGATTTCAGTTCTTTCAGCTGCGTTACAACAAAATGGTATTTCGTTTTTAGATGCGAAGCAGCTTACGTCGGGGCTATGTCACTCACTCACTCCATCCATCCATCCGCCGTGTGGCGTCCACACCCGCACTGCACATGCGCATCCTCCTCCCCCTCCTCTCCTTGTCTCATCGCCTCTCCTCTCTGCATTTCTCCTCTCCTCTGCGAACGGTGCGCGTTGACTATGAAAACGCTCTTTCTTCGGTGAACGCTTTACCAGCTCGCAAGGAACGAGAAGGCGCCCTCGCCCGCGAGAGACAACGCTGACGCAGGCAGCGTCTACTAGCGTCAAACCGATGCAAACGCAGTGCGCATCCCCCGTGTTGCTTCGCATCGCCTCATGGTCCCCTTTAGCGGGAGATGGTGTAATTTTTTTTATAGCCATAGTTAAGACGTCTCTGAGAGTGACAACTGTTCTGAATTCCGTAATTATTGGCTTGCTTGTTCATTTCTACCGTCAACCCGCAAATGGGACCCTTTAAGGAGTGGGCAACAGCAATTCGATAAGAATATATATAAACGTTTGTTACCTTCCTTCGAATAATGACAAGTCTTTTGTATAAATCGACATTAGATGTAAATGTGCTAGTATATCTACATTCCATAAACCTATCATTCTTGCGCGGAAAATACAGACGAGAACATAAGATGCACAAGCGGATTGTATCACGTCAGCAAGTGTTGCCTTTTGAAGTGTCTTGTAATAGAAATAGGATTATATGATACGGTGGAAAAATATGCTTGCCAGAGCGCTTTTGCCTAAATGTATTAGTTAAAGTTCGTTTTGAATTTCAAATATTACGCAGGGCATAAACTTATTTCTGCATATTTCCATGTATTTTTGCCACACTCACCAAAATATCAATCCGACCGAAGTATTCTGCAGTCCTTTTCACAATGGCTGCGACGTCGTCCGCTGAACGGATGTCACCTTGTACTATAAATACCTGCATATGCAATACATGAGGGAACACTATTGGAAAATGTTCCGTCGTAGTGGAGGTGCTGAACTTTTCATTAGCATCACATGCACAGAAAACTCTCATCATGAACGTCCCCTACGTCCCCTACCTACGTTAAGTGGCATCTCACGTTGGTTAGGAAGACGACGAAGCGTCTTCTTGCCAGAACGCTTGTCTCTCTGCGCTCTGAATTTTTTGGCGAAATCTTCGCGTTTTCGTGGTGCCTCGGCCTCCTGTCCTGCGACCATGGACGAGGAACATGCCGGAGGCCCGTCTGGCCAGAAGTCATCGTGTCCGTCAGCCACAAGGAAGCGAGTTCGCTCCTCTAGCGACACCGATGACACAGAGCTGTACTCCATGTCGGAAGATGACACATCCGACGATGGTTTCATACCCGTCCAGAGCAAGAGGGCGAAAAGAAAGGTTGTCAACGCGCCACCGTCAACTCCTGCGAGTACAGCGACGATGAAGTCAAGGCCTGCGCGCTGGCCACACGTCATAATCTTCTCGCCGGAAGACCCCTCAAGCAACCTACGACTGCTGAACAGGCAAGCCCTATCCATTTTTTTGGAATGTGCTGTGCCTGATCAGATTAAAGACGTCAGAGTAAATCCAAGGAAGAATATCCTCGCAATCGACGTGAACAACGTGAGTGCGCTAGGAAAACTGAAGAAAATCACGGAGCTAGGCGGCATCAAAATGCGCTCCTTTATCCCGATGGATGATACATCCGTAGCCGGTGTGATCTATGATATAGACGTTACCATTACCAACACGGACTTACCTACCCTTGTCAAACCGGCAAGTGAGGGCATTGTCATTACGCAAGTGCGTCGCCTTGGGAATTCGCGCTGCGTAAAAATCATTTTCAAAGGGGATTGTCTACCATCCCACGTTAAAGTCGGACACTTCAGACATCCAGTTCGACCTTTCATCCCGAAGCCGCTTCAATGCCATCAATGCTTCAGGCTAGGTCACGTCAAGGGCGTGTTCCCCAACTCATTACTGTGTCCCCGTTGCGCTGAACCTCATGCCGAAGAGGCTTGCCGTGCCACTGCTCTGAAGTGCGCTAACTGCAGCGGCCCTCACGCCGCCTCGTCGAAAGACTGTCCCCGCATCAAGAAAGAGCACGCGGTTCTCAAGCAGATGGCCAGGGACAACTCAACCCACAGGGAGGCCGCCGAAAGGGTGAGGCGCCGCCGTCGCCGTCACCGTCATCGTACGTCCTCACAAAGGAGTGTGCTCTGAGTGAGAGCGCCCACTCTACTGCGGCACCACTCAGCCAACACGCAAAAGCGCTTCAAGGAAACATCGCTTCAAAGAAACCAACGGCTTCTCCGGAGGAATGGCCTGAGCTACCTAGCCGTTCCCTTTCCAAGGAACCTCAGAAGATCACGGCCCCTCAGGAGCCTTCACCCGCCGTGGATGACATACCTAGAGCGGATCGTCAGGTAATTTCGATGCTGCGTTCCCTTATGGACGCCATTCGAGTTATCTTGGTTGGCATGGGGACATCGCCTGCTCGAAGCGCTCTCCAGGTACTGGAAGCCTTGATCCCTGTTCTTGAATCCGTCAAGTAGACACATGGCTACCGTTACTCCATCCTTCCGAAAAGAAGTCAAGGCAGCGTCCATCATCCAATGGAACGCAAGAAGTCTAAAGCCACGCCTTTCAGACTTTCGTCAGTTTGTATACACTCATATGTTTCCACTTATCGTCATTTGTGAGCCTAACCTAACAAAACCAGTCAGACTTTCGGGGTATGAATCGGTCATGTCTTCAACCAATGGTGCCAGCAGCAAAGTCATCGTCTTTATTCGTCGTGAACTCACCTACTTTCTGTATCCAGTTGCGCCTCACGATGACAATCAATACGTGTGCCTAACGGTCAAAAAGAACAAGCTCATGTTTAATCTTATAGGCGTATATGTTTCGCCTTCAAGTAATTTTGATTCGAAAAGATTGGCGGATATCTTGAACTTGTGCGCTGCTCCATGGGTAATCATAGGAGATTTCAATGCGCATCATTCAGCATGGGGAAGTTCAAAGACAAACGCAAGAGGACGACAGTTGGCGAGCTTCGCCTGCCACCATGGTCTTACCCTCTTGAACGACGGCAGCCCCACCTTTTTTCGAGGCGTGACATACGGAAGCTGCCTTGACCTTGCTTTCGTCTCCAGCTCTTTCGCCAGACGTGTTAAGCGGTTTACAGATGTCGAGACACGTGGAAGCGATCACATTCCAACGTATATCAACATCAAAGGGCTCTCTGGGGCATATCCACAAAAGGCTATTCGAGCGATTGACTGGACCACCTTCAAATCTGCTATGGAAGATGAATGCACCGAGGGCTTACGCTTTGGGTTAGAAAAAACAATGCAGACCACAATGGAAAACGCCACGCGCACGATCATGATTTCGTCCAGGCGAAACGATTTCGATATAAAATTGGAAAGACTTAGAGCACTTCGCCGGCGTGCAGAACGTCGATATCGGCGCACAAAGTCCCTTCACGATCTCAGAACAGCCAGACGATTGCAAAAGATCCAGCGTCGCATGGATAGATTAGCGTCTGAACGTTGGACGCCGTTTTGCCAGACTCTAGACCCCCGCAAGCCACTTTCTCACATCTGGAAAACGGTGCAAGGTCTTCGTTGCCTTCCTCAACAGCGTTTTCCTTTCAAGACTCTGGCGCTCTTCCAAGGGCGGCAGGACATTGCAGTCGGAGAGGACTTCTGTGCAAGGATCGCAAACCAAGTAGTCTGTCCAGGCTACCCAAAACGAACTTGCGTCCCCCACCCTCGTGACAGTCGCATGGACCTGCCTTTCACAATGGAGGATCTCGAAGCGGCTCTCGCTCTCTGCAGGCGGTCTTCTTCTCCGGGGCCAGATGGCATATCCTACCGAGCCTTATGCATTCTAGGAGAAGCCGCAAGGGGAGAATTGTTGAGCCTCTACAACACGTCTTGGCAAGAGGGCAATGTTCCTGATGAATGGAAGACAAGCCGTTTAGTTCCCCTACTGAAGCAGGGCAAATCTCCACTTGATCTTGCATCGTTCCGCCCAATAGCGCTGGCCAGCTGTGTAGGAAAGCTAATGGAACGGATGATTCTTGGCCGCCTGGAGTGGTACCTTGAACACTACAAGATTTATCCGAACTCCATGGCTGGTTTCCGACGTGACCGCTCTTCCATCGATAATGTAGTGGACCTCGTTTCTTACGTTCAGCACGAAAAGTCCCGAAAGCGATTGTCCGCAGCATTGTTCTTAGATGTGAAAGGCGCATACGACAACGTATTACATGAGGCCATACTCGATGCTCTTGAGACGGTTGGCCTAGATGGTCGATTATTTCTGTGGGTTCAAAGTTACCTGGCTGCAAGGTCATTCTTTGTATTAACCGACGATGGCCCGACTACGCGACGCTTTACTTGCAAGGGCGTTCCTCAAGGCGGAGTTCTCAGTCCGACGCTATTCAACCTCGCGCTTATTGGGCTTGCTGAATACCTGCCAACTACTATCAAAATTTCAATATACGCAGACGACATCTGTGTCTGGACTTCGGCAGTCACGCGTCCTCAAATACGCGCGCGGCTTCAAAGAGCAGCAACGTTGACATCGAGCTACTTATGCAAACAAGGTCTCAACATATCACCAGAAAAATGCGCACTTGTGGCATTCACTCGCAAAGCAATGACGCCTTACGTCATATCAATCAATGGGCGGACTATTCCCTATCTCAGAACCCACCGGTTTCTTGGCATCATCATTGACAGAGATCTGTGCTGGAGCCCTCATGTGTCGCACATGAAAAAACGCCTCACCGCAATTGCCCAGATCTTCAAATTCTTGGCTGGAAAAACTTGGGGCATGTCGGTAGGCGCCATGGTGGAATTATACAGAGCACTTTTCCTCGGTTTCTTGAGATATAGCCTGCCCGTACTTTCCAACACTTGCAAGACAAATCTTCGCACTCTTCAGGCCGCACAAGCTCAGGCACTGAGAACTTGTCTCGGTTTGCCGCGGGGTACATTGTCAGAGGCAACTATAGCGATTGCTCGGGACCAACCAATACAAACGCACGTTGCGGTGGAAGTCTTGAGAACCCACATCAGGCATATTTCCCGTGCCTGCTGTCACCACCTCGCAACATTGCCGTCAGACAAGCGGAACGCGTCATTCTGCAAAATGGTCTCCAGATATTCTGCCAAACTTCCGGCAGGCTTCACCGCCGCCGCCAAACCGTCGATTCCCCCTTGGTGTCTCATTCGACCTACAGTAAACCTTGGTGTGCCAGGAATCAGAAAGAAAACTGAGCTGTCATCAGGTGCTCTGAAACAACTATCCCTGCTTCTTCTACACGAGAGGTACGCCGATAAAGTGCATATTTATACGGATGGGTCCTCGAACCTCCAGTGTTCGTCCGGAGCGGTGGTTGTCCCAGTGAAAGCTTCCACCATCACTTTTAAGACAGACCACCCGACGACATCGACAGCTGCGGAACTTGCTGCTCTGCGTGCTGCCCTTTGTGTAGTAAATGAGGAAGCACCCCAACAATGGTCAATCTTTAGCGATTCAAAGGCGGCCTTACAGTCCTTGCTGGCAGCCCTGCAGCGCGGACCATACGAGCAACTGGTGTTGGAGATCAGATCTCTTCTCCATAAATCACATGAGAAGGGACACCACGTGACGTTTCAGTGGCTCCCCAGTCACTGCGGCGTCGTTGGAAACGAATATGCTGACAAGGCCGCCAAGTCTGCACTTGATGGCACCAAAGTTGAGACCATACCTCTCTCAAGGTCCGACGCTGCCAGGCAACTTCGAGCGATTGCACAGGAGATTACACTCTCGCTGTGGAGTGCCTCAAGCAGCCAAACTCGGAACAGTCGACAACACCACCTGCTGTCTTTGCGGCATTTTCGATTGCCACCAAAACTCAGCCGAGCAGAAGCCACCCTGCTTTATCGTTTGTGGTTAGGAGTGGCTTTTACTAACTCTTATTCCTTTATGATCGGAATGGCCGACAGCCCTCTTTGTGACACCTGTCTTCGTGAAGAGACGCTACAACACATCATATGCGACTGTCCTCGCTATGACTTACAGAGGCAATCACTGGCGTCCGCTCTCGCTCACCTTGACCTGCGACGGATGTCGGTTGATGCCATTTTGGAATGTCGACCGCACAAGACATCACAATTGAAGGTGACAAAGGCGCTGCTGCAGTTCTTAAAGACGACAGACTTGCACAAGCGACTGTAACAGCAATGTGTGATGTCGTGTGCCATGCAGCTGCCACTGACTGTGAGAATGTGCTATATGTTCGCCCACTTTCTCTCTCTCTTCCTCTTTCCTTTCACCTTTCAATCTCCCCTGTCTCCTTCCCCTCGTGCAGGGTAGCATACCGGTTGTCATACACTGGTTAACCTCCCTGCCTTTCCTTCTCTACTATTTCCTTCCTTCACGTTGGTTAGCAACGTGCTTGAGAAAGCAGAGGAGGAGAAGCGAAGAGGGGGGAAGAAGAGGAGAAGGAGAAAAAAAATGAAAGAAAATAGCATTCCGTGGTGAAGGAGGACTCGAACCCAATATACATACGCTGCGGAGGCGAATGTATTTACATGGTTATCGAGGCAAGCTAGGAGAATGAGCATTCATGGGAACAATGTGGCTGCGTTGCTATAGGCGAGAGAACGACAGAACGGTAGAAGGTACAGAGGGAAAGAGAAACCGAGAGAGAAAAAAATATATACTGAGAAAGAGACAGCGAAAGGAAGAGAAAGCACAGAGGGAGAGGGAATAAAAGGGATATAATGACAAAGAGAGAGAAAGAAATCCTTGTACAGTACCAAAAGGACAGAAAGGGGAGGGTGATTGATTTTTAGGGTTTAAGGTCCCAAAACCAGCTGCGATTATGAGAGAAGCCTAGTGGAGGTCTTCGGAAATGTCGAACACCTGGGGTACTTTTACGTGCGCTAACATTGCACAGCAGATGGGCCTCAACATTTCGCCTCCATCGGAATGGAGCCGCCGCGGCCGGGATTCGCTCCCGCAACCTTCGGATCAGAATCCGAGTGTCATTACCAGCAGACCACTGTGGCGGTGTCTAGGGGTCTAGTAGTCGAGAGGCGAGAGGCAGAAACAGTATAGTCTTGTACAGTATAGTCGAGATAGGGTTGGGAGAGCGAAGTGCTCTCTCTGCATTAGGATTAACTTGAATTAATTGGGGCTGAGGAGTAGCAAAAGGAGGGGGAACGCCACCAGGGGCACAGTTTCCACGCTCTTTGCACCACTTGCGCATAGCTACCGCAATTGTTTCTCTTGAATAGAGCGTGTAAAATCTGGGCCGCAGAGGAAGAAGGTGCAAATACAGACACAAAAGAGAGAAAGTGAAACTAAATGTCAGGAAGGGAGAGTGATTAAGGCAGTTTTCTCTCAGTTTTAATTTACAAAAATGTCGCTTGTTCAACTTCTGACGGAGGTTACTAGCATACGACTCGAAAGCTCTCCAAGATATTCGTATGTTTGAAGAGTTTCAATTATTCGGATGGGTAATACGTGCAATCTAGTGATCTTGAAGAAAACGACTCATCTCCGCGTTTACGCTACGTACCGGGACCAGTTATGTACATGGCAAACATTTACAGACGGCTTGGACTTCTACTAAATGTGTGTCCGGTATTCTGAAGGGTCCTTTACTTTTCCTCGACCGTTTGCGCTGACACTCACAGAAGCTGTGCAGCTTGAGTGATGCGTTTATTTTTCTGCAAAGAAACTGCTATCCTGCTTAGAAAGGCGTTGCGAAGCGTTCGAATAAGTCGGAGTTATTCCTTCAGCTGACTAGATGGGGAACTCTTATTTTTGCGGTTGAGGGACATTAAGGCTTATTAAAATCATAAGTTCAGAGAAGACCCAGTTTAGAAAAGATATCTGTGAATATTTCCGCTATGTTTATATTATAGATTCCTCAGAATCATATACGTCTTCATTAACGTGTGTTTTTTCTAGTTCCAACAAAGCATGGTTCCAGGCATGTGGACAAGTCATGGTTTGAGCTACCACATGTCGTAAACTGTGATTCTGCGGGTGATAAGCGAATGACGCTTGTGAACACACCGTGCGTATACAAAGGCAGCGTTGCGCGTACTTTTCTTTATTCGGACAGACCAAACACACGCCTGTGCTGTGCACTCACATGAGTGTCAGCACTGCGTCGTTCAGTGAGCTGTCATTCTGTCTCCGTGGTGCTGTCGACCTTCCTGGTTAGCCCACGTTAAGAAAACTCATGATTGGGTACATATGCGTTTTGCAAAAAAGACATTGATCCTGATCGTAACAATTGGCTGAATGCAAAACAGTCCGTCACAAGCAATTCCTCTACATGGCACTCATTTTCGCAAGGTGTGAGACCTGTAAGATGTTAACGCGATAGTGTTTAAGGCCAACTCCGGCGATTTTGCAGTGTGCACTGATATTCATGAAATTTAAGGTACGTATTCTCGTCGGTACTGTAATTATATATGCAAAACAGGGCAGTTGCAAGTCACACAGTGCGGTTGCACGGTGTGACTTGGTGAAAGAGGGCGTTTGCAAGTCAGTCCTCTATTTAAATCTGGAGACAAACAGTCCGTATTGAATTATAGACCAATTTCTCTTACATCTCACTCATGCAAAATTCTTGAACATAGACATACAAACACATCATTGAATTTCTGGAGTCAAATAATATTTTATGTGACGCTCACATAGTTTTCGGCGTGGTTACAGCCCCGTAACCAAACTCAGTGAATTTTCTCGTGACATTATCGCAGCTCTTGATGTAGGTGGTCAAATCGACGCGATCTTAATTGATTTTTCAAAAGCATTTGATACTGTATCGCACTGTAAACTATTAAAAAATCTCTCCGTCATCCTTAACGATCAAGCATTAGTTAACTGGATTTTTTTCTTTTCTTTCGAATCGGTTTCAGTACGTAGAATTTAAGTCTTTTCAATCAGCTGTTTCTAGTGTAACGTCTGGTGTGCCTGAAGGCTCCATATTAGGCCCTCTCCTTTTCCTTATTTACATAAATTATCTACCACATAACATTCCCGTTAAAATTCGCATGTACGCCGACGACTGCGTCTTGTACCATACAATTAAAACATCCAATGATCACATCATTCTTAATGATTTATTCGCATCAATCCAATCATGGTGTGAAACTTGGCAGATGCAAATGAACTCTGTCTCTGTCTCTGAAATTAGCTCTGTCTCTGAATACAAATATTTAGGTCTTTTATTGACTAAGGATCTGTCTTGGTCACATCACATTGAAGTAATGTGTAACCGTGCCCTTAGAAGACTGGGGTACCCACAACGTACTCTGCGTTTGGCCCCATCTAACACAAGACTCCCGACCTATCAAACTCTTGTTCGTCGAATACTCGAGTACGGCTCTGTCATATGGAATCCTCACAAAATACCTGACATCAAAAAATTGAATCTGTCCAGAAGAAAGCCGTTCGCTTTATATATGGTCGCTACGATAGGTATTTTTCACCTAGTTCTCATCTTCAGAGCCTTCAGCTTACTACTCTCTCTTCTCGCCGTCACGTCGAACATTTAAAATTTTTTTACACTCACGTTCATTGTCCACCATTTCCTTTACTCAGCGACTACATCATACCCGCCAGACCAACTTCCACCAGAGATCACCATGAGTTGAACATGACTCCTTTTGATTCACCGAACAAACTCGTATAAATACAGTTTTTTGTCCGCACTATTCAAATATGGAATTCGTTGCCCGGCCATGTTAAATGTTTATCACGTGATGAATTTGTTTTGTACATTAATAACCACTGATCTTCATGCTCTGTACATTTTTGCTCTGTATTGTTGCATTGCAATTTTTAAATGCGAAGCATTTTTTAGTGAACTTCGGCGAGTTTGAGCGTATCTATCTATCTATCTATCTATCTATCTATCTATCTATCTATCTATCTATCTATCTATCTATCTATCTATCTATCTATCTATCTATCTATCTAGCCGCCTACGATTTCGTGCTCTCCTGGCCGTTTCGCTAATCGGATGTTTACGAAATTTGGTGTGCCACATCATGACTGCCTGACGAACATAAATGGCAGGTCATAACATAACATCATGACATGCGTGTCATTAGCGGGATGATTTACATGTCACAGTCTTGGTGCTCTCCTGGTCGTCTCGTTAATGGGATGTATACAAAAATTGGTATGCCACGATATGACTGCATCACAAACATAAATGACAGGTCATAACACGAAAATCATGACATGCATGTCATGAATGACATGATTTACATGCGACGGTCTTGGTGCTCTCCTGGCCGTCTCGTTAATGGGATGTATACGAAAATTGGTATGCCACGACATGACTGCATGGCGAACATGACTGACAGGTCACGACATGAAAATCATGATATGCATGTCATGGGCGACATCATTTACATGCCACGCGTTTCGTTAACGGGATGTATACGAAAATTGGCATGCCACAAGATGACTGTATCATGAACGTAAATGACAGGTCATAACATGAAAATCATGACATGCATGTCATGAGCGACATGATTTACATGCCACGGTCTTGGTGCTCTCTTGGCCGTTTCGTTAGTGGGATGTGTAGGAAAATTGGTATGCAACAATATGACTGCATGACGAACATAAATGACAGGTCATAACATGAAAAGCATAACATGCATGTCATGGGCGGCATGATTTACATGCCATGCGTTTCGTTAATGGGATGTGTACCAAAATTGCTATGGCACAACACGACAGCATGATGAACGTAAATGACAGGTCATAACATTAGAATCATGACACGCGTGTCATGACCGGCATGATTTACATGCCATGGTCCTGGCGCTATACTGCCGTTTCGTTAATGGGATGTATGGGCTCCATCTACTGACCAGAGGGCGCTACGTAGCTCTCGTCGGACGGCTCAGTCGCGCACGGTGGAAACCGAGGCGACAGCGACGCGCGCGTTTGTTCGCTGCTTTGCGGGCGTGCTGCGAACCACACGAACGCTCGCGGCGTCGCCCTTTGGAAAAGTTTGCCGCAGGTTTGGAGCGCGTCTCAAAGGAAATAAAACGAAATAAGGTGGGACGGGCGGGCGCTGCTGCTATAGAGTTGGCGCCGCTGCGGCCTTCAATGCTCCCCGACCAAATCGGAATTTGTGCACATCCGCTCCTCGCCAAAGTGCACTACCAAAATTGAACTGTCCTTGCAAAGCGGACCCATCCCAGAACACGATGAGATCAGAGTACTGGGTCTGTTTATTCATAAACATCGCCGAGTTGATGCAACATTGACAAAACTGCGTAAGGTGGGGGACCAGGTGGGCCGTATGGTCCGCCGGGTTTCCAACAAGCGCGGGGGGTTACGTTGCAGAGACGCCTTGCGGCTGGTGCATGCATTCGTAACCAGTCGAGTCCTCTACTCGGCTCCTTACGTCCACCTGCGCAAGTACGACGACAACGCCCTTGAGGTGATTCTCATGTAGATGTACAAGCGTGCCCTCGATCTAACCACGTCTAACCAGCGCCTTATTGGCCTGGGGATGGTAAACACTTTAGCAGAGCTCCGGGAGGCACACTTGACCAATCAATACACGAGACTTTCAAAGACTCCGTCGGGTCGCCGCCTATTAGCCCGACTACACATCCACCATCCAACAGAGACGGAGGAGCGCGTACGCATCCCAGAAGCCTGGAGATACGCCCTGCACCTGCGCCCTCTTCCGGCTAACATGACACGTGACGACCACAGTGGAAGGCGCCTTGCGCGGGCGGAAGCACTGGCCCGCCACTATGGGAACAAACACGGCATCTTTTACGTGGACGCCTCCGGCCCTCACCATGGGGGATGGTACACGGCTGCAGTCGTCCACCAACACGTCACGGTGAATGGCCTCACATTCAGAGCACAGGACATAACACATGCGGAGGAAGTCGCCATCGCGCTAGCTGCCGCAGACCTGGACTCGCGCGTCATCATTACAGACTCGAGAGGAGCCTGCAGAAATATTCAACGCGGGTATGTCCCACACCTGGCGTACAGCATCTTACAAAACAGCAATTACGTCGGGGCCCCCGCGTCCCGAATGATCATATGGGCTCCAGCTCACATGGGCCTCGAAGGCAGTGAAACGGCTGACGCCGCCGCCCGCGCGCTCACTCTCCGGGAAACGCCTTCAGACCCTTCCGAAATGGATGTCGAACCTAATCCGGCCTTAACATTTCGAGAAATTACTGAATTCTACCGATTCGGCCACTCAATTTATCCTAAACCCTGCAAGGACCTTACAAAGGCGGAGGAGCGTTTACTTCTCCGCCTTTACACCAAAACACTGCTGTGCCCGGCAGTTTTCAAATATCTCGATCCTGCCTGTACAGGAAAATGCCCGCACTGTGCGGAGAAGTCTTCGGACATCTTCCACATGGTGTGGGCATGCCATTCAACCCCTCGCCTCACCCCAAAACCAAACCCCACCCGGGAGAACTGGGAGGCAGCCCTGCTCGGCTGCTCTGACCTGGCGAGCCAGAAGGCCCTGGTCAACCGAGCCCGAGTCGCGTTGGAGGCCAATGGGCTTCTGCAATGAGGAGCCCACCTAGTGTTTGTGAGGGGTGGCTCGCACCGGGCCACCTCCCACCTACTCCCTGTATATAGATAGAATAGTTTTTAGGGGCGAAGCTCCTTAAGGCGTGGGTCATGCGTCCCCGATGTATGTAGTAGTAGTAGGTAGCCACCGGCGCGTGCCTGCCGGGAGGCACGGACGCGCCGAGGGCGAGCGCGTGGCTCCCGGCACGCGCTCGCCCGCGAGAGACAACGTTGGCGCAGGCAGCGTCTCCTAGCGAGTTTCTTGATTGAGAAATACCGACTGCTCGCGTTGGAGAAGCGTTCACCGGCAACCCATATATATATATATATATATATATATATATATATATATATATATATATATATATATATATAGAGGCACTGCATCTTGACTTGCAATGAAGTGCCGGTGGGAGATTTCACTTGTGCATTGTGCATAGTTGAACCGTGAGGATTCGTAGCATGCGCGAGATGTTATAAAGCTAGATGGCGGTACTTGTAGTTGATCATGAAATATGCGAGATGTTATAATAGTTTGATGGCATTTACTCAAGTGTTTCACTTTTAATTGTGGGGCGAATTGCACGGAAGAGTTTCACGGTTTACCGATGATTCCTTCCGGAGCTTCGCCCCACTCATCATCATTCACCCCGTGAATATGCTGTGATTTTTTTCTCTCTCTCTATAGAGTTGGAGACGCACATCGTGTTCGCGTATTTCTCTGCCACAGTCTGCCCAATTTTGCTTCTTCTCTCCGCCAGGCAGTGCATTCTGGCGCTGATGTCGCACATGGAAAACTCGACTGCACGGAGCCTATACGAAAATTGGTTTGGCACAACATGACTGCATGACGATCATAAATGACAGGTCATAACATGAAAATCGCGACATGCATGTCATTAGCGGCATGATCTACATGCCACTCGTTTCCTTAAAGGGATGCATACCAAAATTGCTATGGCACAATACGACTGCATGACGAACGTAAATGACAAGTCATAACGTTAGAATCATGACATGCGTGTATGAGCGGCATGGTTTACATGCCACTGTCTTGGTGCTCTTGTGGCCCTTTCGTTAACTTCATACATATCAAAATCGGTATAGCGACACACCAATGCCGATCCATTTTACGTTCTTTATGCGTGCTTCGCATTTCCTTGATTCCCACTGCACGTGGGATCTGCCAATTTTTTTCTTGTATTCTGTACCCATTCCTGCGATAGCCTATTAAGGCTGCAGTATGTTAAAATAAATAAATAAATGAAATAAAAGGTAGTTTTCCTGGAAATAAAATTTTAAATTCTTGAGCGGATTTCCCTGCGAGCTACCCTGTGTTTTTGGCGTCATCACCTCCGACAGCCTACCTAAACCTGCCTGCCTTCAAGACCAACACAGTGATACCTCAGCGCTCAAATCGTCAATCTCAAGCTCAGAAAAGCAGGCATAACTCAATACATCGTCGGATGACCTCGCCACTGTCATTTTTCTGGCACCAGCACCATATTTCTGATCTCTGGGAGCCTGTGACGTCTTCCCATACACTGCAGGAAGCACCTGCCCATTTAGGTTTCGGTTTGAACATGCCTTTCAATTGGTTATTTAAAATTATTGGTGCGTTTCTGACAAATTGAACCACCCTGGGTGCTACGAGACTATCAGTACCATTGCAAAACATCGATATCAGAAAATGGTAAAAAAGTGCCAGAGCTGCCCTCTAAAGAGCTCGTTCCGCAGAAATTCCGGTGCCACCGCTGGTATCGGCGTCGTTGGTAGTGAGCGAAACATCAGCGTTGTCCATGAGCGAAAGGTCAAGGTAGATGCAAATCAGGAAGTGAGAAAAAACGTTCGGCCACCGGGGAGTCGAAACGGGGACCCCTCAATCCGGAGCGCGATGGGCTACCCACTCGGCCTTCCCGCATATGCCCCCCTGTCTTCTTTATCTTGAGGAGAATGTAGCGCTACACCAAACACGGAGAAAGAAGACGCACAGTCCTCAATCCTAATGGTGCCTTCTTCGCCGGAGAGTTTCGTCCATGTCAATAGGCGCAAGAAGACAACGGAGGCCGCGTCGTAACGCAAGTAACTCGCACTTTCTACCAAGTGGTGATATGAGGATTAGATGGCTGGGCGAGTGAAAATCAGCGCAAGCGGAAGAGAGCGCCATGAGAATGGGGCGAGGCATCGCTATCACGTTCAACATATAAGTAGGAGCTTAAGGGTCCAACAATTCTTCTTCTCTACAGCGCTGACCTATGTTCGCCAAGTTGCTCAATAATATCAAATTTCCCGCGAACCGCTCGCTACTAGAGTAGTGGGAGAATACATATTTATCGTAGTAATGTCCTGCGTTCTACAAATACACTACGCATTGCTGTGACGTACGCGATGTGCACGCGATCGTCGCCACTTTTTGTGGCAGCTCGCAGCATCCAAGCCAGACGGCAACTTTACCCGTCTGAGACTACTACGCTTTTACGGCGTGCTGCTGCGTGAGGCGTGCCCAGTTTTGATTTGTGGGGTTTAACGTCCCAAATCCAGCTTTGATTATGATAGACGCCGTAGTGGAGGTCTCCGGAAATTTAGACCACCTGGGGTTTGTTAATGCGCACTGACATCGCACAGCAGACGGGCCCCAACATTTCGCCTCCATCAAAATGCAGCCGCCGCGGCCCGGATTCGATCCCACGACCTTCAGATCAGCAGCCGCGTGCCATAACCACTAGACCACCGTGGCGGGGCAGGCGTGCCCATTGCATTCTTCCGCAGTAGCACCCTAGGACCCCCGAAATCAAGCCGTCGCGTAGAATCGTACCGAATAACAGCTCAACTTTTTGAGCCTAGCGATTTGAATAACCATGCCGTGAAGAGATACTGTGGTATTGATGCTTTCTGAATGGCTGCCTCCGGACTGGCCCACACAGATGTACGCATCTCGATGTAATGTTGTTTCGCTAACTACTGCCACTATATTGCCGTGACAACTTGGCTGCATTCAAATAGCCCGCCATAATTCTTATATCAGGAAGTTCGCCTGCTGTGGCAAAGGGCATTTCACCGACCACAGGCAACGGTCATCCCGCTTGCGCGCGCCTCTGGCACGAGACGACAGAGAGAGGGAAGAAGAAGACGACGGTACGACGCGAGCATTAGAACGCGTCTGTCTTGCAAGGCAGTGACTTTGAGTAGTGAGCACAGGTTCGCCCTCAATAAACGCCTTGTTTTATTGACCTGCGTTCACCCTACTTTGGACAGGCTGCGGTATGCAAGGTTTTTCTCCTGTCTAGATCTCAAGAGCGGATATTGGCAAATAGAGGTCGATGAGCGTGATCGTGAATAGACAGCATTTGTAACCGCAGACGGCCTCTACGAATTTAAAGCGCTTCCCTTCGGCCTCTGTTCCGCACCAGCGACGTTCGAACGAATGATGGACACTGTTCTCGCTGGATTGAAATGGCAGTCCTGCTTAGTGTATTTGGATGATGTGGTTGTATTTTCCTCTACATTTGACCAACATCTAGAACGTCTACGGCTGGTATTAGAAGCTATTCGATCAGCAGACTTGACAATTAAGTCAGAAAAATGCCAGTTTGGTTTCGAAGAACTACGATTTCTCGGTCATGTCATCAGCGCTGAAGGCGTTCGGCCAGACCCCGAAAAGACAGCCGCTGTTGCGAGATTCTCCACACCCATAGACAAAAAGTCGGTGCGACGATTCTTGGGCTTATGTGCCTACTATAGACGATTCGTAGAAAACTTTTCAAGGATTGCTGAACCCCTCACCAAACTGACAAGAGAAGATGTGCCCTTCGTGTGGAAAGACAAACAACAAGACGCATTTGATAAGTTAAGGAAACGCCTGCAGGCGTCTCCAATCCTTGCACATTTTGGCGAGACAGCACACACCGAAGTTCACACTGATGCGAGCAATGTTGGCCTCGGTGCCGTACTCGATCGGTGGCAAAACGGTCAAGAGAAAGTCCTAGCTTATGCCAGCCGCAAACTCTCAAGACCAGAGACAAACTACTCCGCAACAGAAAAAGAATGTCTTGCTGTTATATGGGCCATAGGCAAATTTCGCCCCTACCTGTACGGCAGGCCATTCAAAGTAGTTAGTGATCACCATTCACTCTGCTGGCTGGCAAACATAAAGGACCCATCAGGACCACTAGCAAGATGGAGCCTTCGGCTCCAAGAATATGATATTACTGTTGTATATAGGTCCGGAAGGAAACACACTGACGCCGACTGCTTGTCACGCGCACCAGTAGAGACAGCAGTGTCGGAAGACGAAGACTTCCCGTTTCTAGGCATTGTTGAGGCTTCAGAAATCGCGGAACACCAACGAAATGACCCGGAGCTGCTGCCACATATACAGCGTCTAGAGGGACTTGAGGTTCAAGTTCCGTGTACTTTCGCCAGAGTGTTCTCCACTTTCTGTCTGCGCGGTAGTATCCTCTACAAGAGAAACTTCCAGCACAACAAAGAAAAGTTCTTATTTGTCGTGCCTACCGCTATGAGACAAGAAATTCTGCACGCATGTCATGATGAGCCAACATCCGGACATATGGGTGTGAGCCGTACATCCGCCAGAATACACCAGAAATACTACTGGCGTAAGCTGCTGGCGTCAGTGCAACATTACGTCAAGACCTGTCGCGAGTGTCAAAGACGGAAGGCACCATCTGACAAAGCGGCAGGCCTTCTCCAGCCAATAGATCCGCCAAAGGCTCCTTTCCAGCAAGTCGACATGGATCTCCTCGGACCATTCCCAACGTCATCTTCAGGCAAAAAATGGATAGTTGTAGCCACGGACTATCTTACCCGTTACGCTGAAACCGATTCCGTGCACAGTGCGACAGCTGCCGAAGTAGCAAGGTTCTTTTGTAAACAACATCGTGCTAAGGCACGGCGCTCCCTCGGTTGTCATTACTGATCGGGGTACAGCGTTTACTGCTGACTTAATGCGCTGCTTAGTGCGAATGACGCACACCGATCATAGAAGAACAACGGCGTACTACCCTCAGTCAAACGGTTTGACTGAACGGCTCAATAGAACGCTGGCTGATATGCTTTCGATGTATGTCGATGTTGAACACAGGCTATGGGATGAAATTTTGCCCTACATCACCTTTGCTTACAACACCGCCGTTCAAGAAATAGCCCGAGTTCCACCGTTTCAACTTGTATTCGGCCGAAGAGTAACAACAACCTTGGATGCTATGTTGCCCCTGGACGAAGAAAACGACCATCCATCGGACCTGGAAGATTTCTTGCAACGAGCTGAGGAAGCACGACAGATGGCAAGGTATCGAATACGCCGTAAACAACGTGTCGACTCTAGCCGGTACAACCAGCGTCGTAGTGAACCGACTTACCATCCCGGTGACAAAGTATGGATTTGGACGCCAGTGGGACGTCGTGGACTGTCTGAGAAGCTCCTTTGCCGATACTTCGGCCCTTACGAAGTACTCCGCCGTATAAGTGACGTCAATTACGAAGTCAAACCCGCTGGTCATCACAGCCCAAGACACCGAAAACCTACGGAGGTTGTGCATGTTGTTCGCATGAAACGCTACTATGAAAGGACGTGAACACAACGGAAAAAATAAGAACTCCTGCCTTGCCCCACGCATCGGGACGATGCGTCTCAGGAGGGGGATAATGCCGTGACAACTTGGCTGCATTCAAATAGCCCGCCATCATTCTTATATCAGGAAGTTCGCGTGCTGTGGCAAAGGGCATTTCACCAACAACAGGCAACGCTCATACCGGCTTGCGCGCTCCTCTGGCACGAGACGACAGAGAGAGGGAAGAAGAAGACGACGGTATGACGCGAGCATTAGAACGCGTCTGTCTTGCAAGGCAGTGAGTTCGAGTAGTGAGCACAGGTTCGCTCTCAATAAACGCCTTGTTTTATTGACCTGCGTTCACCCTATTCGCTACATTACAGACCTCTTGAAAATACGAAAGTGGACATGCCTTGTCATTGGGAACACCTCTGGTCTTGCACTTCTCCGCTACCTCCGCCAGAGCGGTAATGTTCCTCCCGGTTAGCGAAAGGGAGCAACCCAGAGAAGCAAAGTGAAGTGCAGTGCCCTCACCGATGCCTGAAGATGCACCTGCATAACAAGATTGCACGACACACTACATAAATATATGGTAGGAACTGTGCGGACTAAGAACAGCACTCTGCATTAATTATCGTTCAACTTTACTCTGCAAAGGAAGAACTGATCTAGGCGTTGGAGTATAACGCAGACGGATCAACCGAATGCAATTTCATGGATTTCATTGATCGACTAGTTATGAGGTTTCGTATACGTCCAGCTCCCAGCCATTTCGTAGAGATTTCTTTTGCAGACAGCGCCACAAAAATCATGGATATAATCTATTCCAAAGCAGCACCGCACAAACTCGCTGCCCCAATTGTTGGTTAGTTCTGTTCTCACGCTGTTTCTGCTATTCGCGTTGTTTAAGTGCGCACCGTCAGTCGTGCCTTGGTTGCTACTATTGCGAGGCCAATTCTACGGACACTTCACCCGGATGGTTGTCTGATGTCTATTTCTCCCGAAACTCCACAGATAAAACGAACATTTTCAAAAGTCACAGCATGAACTCCGGTGTGATCATATGTCGATGTTGAAGATTGTCCAGGGTCGGTATGGTCCTCCGCCAATGGTCTGCCACGTTCAGAACGTTCGATTGCACTGAGTACTAACATGGTATTTCACGTCTACTCTCTCTGGAAATTTCGCCAGTGAGCAAAAGTGCCGCACCCATGAGATGCTGTTCAAGCTCTTTCATCTTCACGTTGCCACTTATCTGGCGAAAAACGTGTGTGTTTGCTCATGTTCACGGCTGCAGTTCACCAACTAATGTCACAATGAAACGCATTGAATAGCTGTTAGTTATCTAAGAATTCCGTTGGATGCCTTCATTAGTGGCCCGTGTTTGCTGGTTGAAAAGCTGGGGTTTCTCGGTGTTTTTAACAAACCCTTGGTACTATATATATATATATATATATATATATATATATATATATATATATATATATATATATATATATATATATATATATATATATATTGTGGGAGATTGCCGCGTCTCGGCCCGCAGCAGCCAGTCCCGGCCAGCTGGCGTCGCGCCCAGCCGCGTCCAGCATAGGCCCGGCCCTGGCCAGAACGCCAGCGCGCGCCCCAGCACCACACGCGCGCACTTCGTCTTCGTCGTCGTCTGTAGTCTCTAGCCGGGCCTTTCGCAATCCCCACACTCTCCCTCCCTCTGTGTTTGTGATGGCAATGGTGCACAACGGCCCGCACAATGGTCGACGCCCCCATCAGCGGTAGAGCCGCGAAAGCTGGGTCACCGAGCGAGGTGGCGAACGAGGCCAGGTAGCGCAGCGCCGGGATAAGGTCTTGCAGGATGCCGCGGTCCTAAACCTCCGAAGGTCTTGCAGGAACACGCCGGACCTAAACCGAACCCGGCCGCTGTAGCACGACCGATCGTCATCGCCAACCTCCCTCAGAAGAGTGCACCCAGCAGGCAGCCGGTGGGTGTAGCGCTCGATCGTAGAGTCGATTACGGTCGCCGGCCAGCCATCACAGATGAGGAATACGTGGGAGGGTGTCAGAAGCCGCATCGGGACGTCGAAGGTGCAGCCCACATGTCAGAACCCTTTGAAGTCGGCCCTGCCAGGCTCTCCGAACCGTCATCTGCCTTGCAGACTCCTACTACTAGCCACTATACACAGCATCCTCATCATCGTCCTCAGGACCGTCATCTATCTTGGGATCGTCCCCTTCCTTGTAGTCCTCACCATCCGCAACTGCATAATCATCGTCGTCATCACCGCCATCGTCGTCACCGACGCCCTCCTCGTACTTCTCCTCGGACTCCCCATTTTCTTTCTTGCCTCCGTGGTCCGTCTTTCGGACCTTCTTCACCTTGTCATCTTCCGACACGTCAGCCTAATCCCGCTTCTGCGGCGACTTCTCCGTCCTGGCGTCGCCGGCACTCTTTTCCTTGGCCGACATGACATTGTGGCCTGCTGTGTCGCGACGTCAGCCTCCTTGTCTGCAGAACTCGAGAGCCGACGCAGCCACTCGCCATTTTGCGTCTGCTGCGCTCCGTTGCTCGCAGAGGTCACCAGGCAGATGAGGCGGTGATCGTTTCTCTGTGACGGAACGGGTGATGCGGAGTCTCCCACGAACTCACGGTCCTTCCCAGAACGCAGCGGGGGCCCCACGTTGCGGGCGCCAAATGTGGGAGATTGCCGCGTCTCGGCCCGCAGCAGCCAGGCCCGGCCAGCTGGCGTCGCGCCCAGCCGCGTCCAGCCTAGGCCCGGCCCTGGCCAGAACGCCAGCGCGCGCCCCAGCACCTACACGCGCGCACTCCGTTTTCGTCGTCGTCTGTAGTCTCTAGCCGGGCCGTTCGCAATCCCCACAATATATATATATATATATATATATATATAACAGAATTGACGATGCGCCTCTTAGAGAACGACGGTTTATTAAGTCAACGTTTCGGTCGGAGCCCGACCTTTTTCAAGACATGTAAACCACAGGCCAGTATGGCCTTATATACACACTTTGCCTTGTAGTAAGTAGAGAAGGACAAGGGTGGGAAAGCGAAGGAGTGGGTTGAAAATATACGGAAATAATAAAGATAACAAATAAAAATAATAATAAACATTGCTGGCATCTTCACTGCAACAAAAGATGAGCAAGTCACGCAAAGACAACTCGCACACACACATACACCACAGAGAGAGAGAGAGAGCGAAAGAAAAGAAGAAAAAGAAAGAAAAGAAAAAGAGAAAGGGGCGAAAATGGGGGAAACAGCGAGAAGGACGAGTGCCGACCGCCGCGCCAGTGCTGTCCGAGTCCGTAGACATCTTTAAGAGCAATCCATCAACTAGGTATTGTAAACCGTGGCGACGGCTTATATCTGGCGAAACTAACGACACTTTCCGTGGCGTACCTTATGCGGTTTGGATGTCTCCTCAGTAGTGCCACTGCACAGCAACGCGCCAGGGAAGAACGGGGGAGGTATTCAGGCATGAAAGGCGCAGCGCTCTTGTTCCCGATTGCAGCCACATTTGTAATACGCACTCGGCGCCACCGCGTGGCGAGGTAAGGTAGGCAAGGAAGAAAGGGCGGCATGAAGGAAAAAGAGCCGCACAGAAAGGCGAGGTTTTGAAGAAGTAAAATTCTGTGTACAACGCAATGACGTATTGTCCCCTCCTGTCGTACGATCTCCGGAGCCACTTTGCGTGTGTCGGCTTGCACTGCACGGGTAATGCAAACAGGGCCAGGCCGATGGAATCGGGCGTACACAGGTTTAAAAAAAAAAGTCGAATGAGGTAATGATAATTGGCGGGAATTGCCGATCTTGTAATTGAGGATACAAAGTTTTTCAATTCGACTGTTCACTTCCTAACGATCGTAACACCGAGAGAGCGCCAGGATGTTCATTTATGCCATGCTTAATTGCGCCAAATTTGTAGATAAAGTAAGATTCCCTTTACTCACGTTCTCTGATGCTCCGAAAGTTATTTTCCAATAGTGTGACCCTGACATCCTCAAAGCTGTGACCTTTCAAGTTGATGTGTTTAGAGAGCGGAAGGCCAGGTAGTGAGCGCACATGGGACCGATGGTTGTTGAATCTTATCCTGAATGGTGTGTCCGTCTGTCCTATGTACTGCATGTTACATTTTCCACACTCTAAGAGATAAATAACATTGTTTTAGTCGCAGTCAAGTTGTCCTTTTATTCTGTGCTTAAAATTCGAATGTGTTCTTTCTGCAACTTTTGTTTTCTGGATGTGTTTGCACACGCAGCATCTGGATTTCCCACAGGGTCGACACCCGTCGCGAGGCACTGTTCCTATTTTTGAATGTACAACGTGATCCCTTATGCTTCTCGGTCGCCTGTATACCACACGCGGAGGATCGGTAAAAATGTCTGTTCAAATTTTATTAACGTTCGGTGGATTGCTAGTAAAGGTTAGAACAAGGTTTTTTCGGCGTTCGTGGTCGGTGTCTTTCTGGTCATACAGGAGCGCCTGGCGGTCGAGATTTTCAGCTTTCACAATCGCATCCTCAATGATAGATGGTGGGTACTTTTGATCGACAAGCACTTCACGCATCCGTGCGGTGTTTTTGTGGAAGCCTTCCGTGCGGGAGCATATTCTTTTGAATCTGTGTGCCTGAGAATAAGGAATGCTAGTTTTACAGTGGCGCGGGTGGCAGCTATTGAAGTGCAGGTACTGTTGTCTATCCGTAGGTTTTCTGTATACGCTCGTGACTAGTGCACCGTCTTCTATGCGTAGGTGAACATCAAGAAAATTTATTTCGGTTTTAGAGTAAGTGTGCGTAAAAGAAATAATTGGGCGCACTTGGTTGAAGACCTGTATGAACTTGAGAAGTTCGTTTTCTGAATAAGTCCAGATCAAGAATATGTCGTCCTGGTAGCGTTTTTAGAACATCGGCCTAGTCTTATAAGACGATAGGAAATTAGATTCTATGTGGTGCATAAATATGTTAGCGTAATTTGGTGCCATCTTGTTGCCCATTGACGTGCCGCTGGTTTGAAGGCAGTACCGATCATTAAATTCAAAGCTGTTTAATTCAAGGACGAGCCTCGTTCGGATTCCAATTACTTTTTGGTCCGGATATGCGGTAGGGTTGTGGTTGCTGTAGGACTCCACGAGAGCTTTTATGCCGTCGTCATGCGGAATATTCGTGTAGAGTGAGATAACGTACAATGTTACAAGGAAGGCGCCACCTGGGATTTTTACGTCCGATATTTCGCGGAGGAAATGGTTTGTGTCGCGCAAGAAAGATTCATATGTAGGCGGTATGTCCCTGATTAATGAGTCAATGTAACTGGACAAGGGTTCGGTTAGGGTTCCTGTGCCCGATATGATAGGCCTACCAGGGTTACCCTCTTTGTGGATTTTGGGCAGCATGTAAAAACGCCCTGGTGCCGAATGGCACGCGACCAATGAATTTCGCAACTGTGCATCGATCTCGCCCTTGAGTGTGAGTTCCTGCAGAGCAGTTACAACTATTTCTTTGTGTTTGGCTGTGGGGCCCGAATCAGGGAGTTTGTAAAAATGTTGTTTGTTCAATTGTCGAATACCTTCCTCAATGTAGTCTGATTTATTTAGGATTACAATAGCGCCCCCCTTGTCCGCCGGTTTTATAACAATGTCTTCCCGGTTGCTCAATGCGCGGAGGGCTTCGCTTTCTTTGCTCGAATGGTTATTCTTACCTGGTTGGCGCGTCTTGTACGCATGTATGATATATTTTTGAACTGTTACAATGTACATGTCGAGGTGCCTATCCCTGTGGGAAACCGGAGTCCATTGTCGTCCTACGACACCACGAAACAATGGTTTTTCTTTTTGCGGTTTGTCGAAGAAATATTCTTCCAATCGTAAATTTCGTGCGAACTCGTCCAGATCCTTTAAAAGAGCGAATTCGGTGTAGTTCCCATTGCTTGGGCAGATGGTGAGTCCACGTGATAGCACCGCCAATTCCTCTTTACTAAGTTCCGCCTCAGAAAGGTTGATCACATTATGCTTGTTAGGTGCGGGGAGTGCCTCGTAATCTTTTTGAGAATTGTTGTGGAATGGGGTGGGCTAATCTTTTCTGTGTTGGGCGCCGTGGGTCTTTTTAGTGACGGGACATTATCTCGGCCGAATTTTTCCTTTTTAGTGTTCTCCACCTCCACCCTTTTTTTCTGTTCGAATGCTTCGAGTTCGATGGTCTCGGACTCGGAAAGGGGAAAGTTGTTCTTCAAATACCGCTCTTGATTTTTTAAGGATGTCAGAGTTCTTTCACAGTGTTGGACGGTCACTTTAGTAAGCTCGATTGTGGCATGATTGAGAATATTGTTCCATTCTTCAATTTCCGTATTTGATAAATTAGCCATTGATGGTTTTACCGTTAGGCGCAGTCCCCTCGCTGCCGTATCTGCCAGTACGTACGTTTTTAGGCTACTCACGTGTAGCTCGTGCCGTATACGTTTGTCAACGAGCTTTCTAATTTTGAGGAAATTTGAGACTGTTCCCTGATTCAGATCGGCCGACCGAATTGGCACTCTCCCGCCCGCGCTGCCGGCATGTCACTTCGTGCAAACACGGCTCACTGCGCCGCAAGGTCTCCGGAGATCGTACCTTTTTGGTGTCGCGGTGTCCCGCCGTGCCCCAGGTGGTGGAGTAGCCCTCGTACGACAGGTGGTCGCTGGTGCCGGCTCTGGAACAGCAGGCCGCGGTCGTTGGCCCGGGTCCGCTTGGTTCGATGGCTGCGGAGGGCACTTTTTGGTCGTTGTCGAAGGGCGGGGCACCCGGGATGCCTGCCGTGTGTTCCGCTGTGTTGACTCCCGCGGGGCATGCTGGCCAGTAGAATGAGCGTCGGCTGTCTCACAGGCGGTTTGCACCGCGACGTTGACCGCGTCACCCACTGCGCCGTTCCCACGAAGGTGACACTGGACAGCCTGGGAGTAAGATGGTTGTGTCCCCCGTTGCCCGGGTCCCTCCGGTTGCAGAGCGTGGTCCAGCCACTCCGCCATGTAGGGGCGCCGCAAATGGAGCAGTAGGTTCCGATAATTCCATGCCAATAAGGACACGCCTACGAAATTTGGATGCACACCATCTGCTGCCAGCACAGTCCACGGCGGAAATGCGTCGATGACGTGGTCCAGGTAGAATACACCTTTCCTTTTGGAGCACCAGTCAACAAGCATACGGTTGAATATCTTGGCTTCGCGGTTGAATCTTGTCACCGCATGCCAGTTGGGTCGCCAAAGTCTCTCGTTGGGGCCTCTTGGGAGCACCAACGAAACAAACACCATGGCGATGTCCGGTCGGTCCGATCGGATCCTTTCAACAAGCGCCACGTACCGTCCGAATGTTTTCGACGCTTCCTCGGTGGTGATGTCATTCGTGCCGACGTGCAGAATAAGGGTGGAGACACCTTTAGGGACGAAGTCAAGAAGATTGCCTATGTCCGCAATTTTGGCTCCCGGTTGACAGATGAAGGCTGGGGAGTGGGGGCTTGACGGGTCAAAATGATTGTGGACGTATTTCAGTTGTGAATCGCCGATGATCGCCGGTGAAGGGACACACACGGGAAATTTCCAGGTCAGTCGTTCCTGAGGGGCGCTTGCAGCAGCCATTTGTATTAGGACTGTATATGCAAAAATAGCTTGGGTTGCCGCTAGTTTATAGCAGAATTGACGATGCGCCTCTTAGAGAACGACGGCTTATTATGTCAACATTTCCGGCGGAGCCCGACCTTTTTCAAGACATGTTAACCACAGGACAGTATGGCTTTATATACACACTTTGCCTTGTAGTGAGGAGAGAAGGACAAGAGTGGGAAAGCGAATGAGTGGGCTGAAAATATACGGAAATAATAAAGATAAAAAATAAAAATAATAATAAACATTGCTGGCATCTTCACTGCAACAAAAGATGAGCAAGTCACGCAAAGACAACTCGCACACACATACACACACACCACAGAGAGAGAGAGAGAGCGAAAGAAAAGAAGTTAAAACAGAAAAGCAGAGAAAGGGGCGAACATGGGGGAAACAGCGAGAAGGACGAGTGCCGGGACATTCCTGTCCAGTGCTGTCCGAGTCCGTAGACATCTTTAAGAGCAATCCATCAACTAGGTATTGTAAACCGTGGCGCCGGCTTATATCTGGCGAAACTAACGACACTTTCCGTGGCGTACCTTATGCGGTTTGGATGTTTCCTCTGTGGTGCCGCTGCACAGCAACGCGCCCCAGGAGGGAAGAACGGGGGAGGTATTCAGGCATGAAAGGCGCAGCGCTCTTGTTCCCGATTGCAGCCACATTTGTAATACGCACTCGGCGCCACCGCGTGGCGTGGTAAGGTAGGCAAGGAAGAAGAAAGGGCGGCATGAAGGAAAAAGAGCCGCACAGAAAGGCGAGGTTTTGAAGCAGTAAAATTCTGTGTACAACACAATGACCTACTGTCGTACGATCTCCAGAGCCACTTTGCGTGTGTCGGCTTGCACTGCACGGGTAATGCAAACAGGGCCAGGCCGATGGAATCGGGCGTACACAGGTTTAAAAAAAAGTCGAATGAGGCAATGATAATTGGCAGGAATTGCCGATCTTGTAATTGAGGATACAAAGTTTTTCAATTCGACTGTTCACTTCCTAACGATCCTAACACCGAGAGAGCGCCAGGATGTTCATTTATGCCATGCTTAATTGTGCCAAATTTGTAGATAAAGTAAGATTCCCTTTTCTCACGTTCTCTGATGCTCCGAAAGCTACTTTCCAATAGTGTGACCCTGACATGCTCAAAGCTGTGACCTTTCAAGTTGATGTGTTTAGAGAGCGGAAGGCCAGGTAGTGAGCGCACATGGGACCGATGGTTGTTGAATCTTATCCTGAATGGTGTGTCCGTCTGTCCTATGTACTGCATGTTACATATTCCACACTCTAAGAGATAAATAACATTGTTTGAGTCGCAGTCAAGTTGTCCTTTTATTCTGTGCTTAAAATTCGAATATGTGCTTTCTGCAACTTTTGTTTTCTGGATGTGCTTGCACACGCCGCATCTGGATTTCCCACAGGGTAGACACCCGTCGAGAGGCACTCTTCCTATTTTTGAATGTACAACGTAATGGTCAACCCGATTCTATCGGCCTGGCCCTGTTTGCATTACCCGTGCAGTGCAAGCCGACACACGCAAAGTGGCTCTGGAGATCGTACGACAGGAGGGGACAATACGTCATTGTGTTGTACACAGAATTTTACTTCTTCAAAACCTCGCCTTTCTGTGCGGCTCTTTTTCCTTCATGCCGCCCTTTCTTCTTCCTTGCCTACCTTACCCCGCCACGCGGTGGCGCCGAGTGCGTATTACAAATGTGGCTGCAATCGGGAACAAGAGCGCTGCGCCTTTCATGCCTGAATACCTCCCCCGTTCT
>CM023487.1:70410393-70431126 GCA_013339685.2 Hyalomma asiaticum | reverse complement strand
GTTTTGATGTTAACTTGCTGTTTTCGGAGAGGTTTCTCGTAAATATTCAAGGTGAACTATACTAAACCGTTCGTCTAAGTCAGCACTCTGTCCCATGTATCCTCGGGTTTTGCTATTCGTTTTTATGCTGTCATGCTTATGAAGATGTTCATCACCAACTAGCCTGCCAGCAATCCTTATTGTGATTTTTCTTTGCTGTGTTCTCCAGGTTCTGTGCCACGGGTTCCAAAGACACTGTTCTGCTGGCAGACAGACTGCTTTTCAGCGTCGTTATCAGTGAAATGGGTACTTCAAAATGTAGCGAGTAGGTCCAGTACGGGCGAGTCCTGTGCTCACGCCAGACTCATAGCACTCGCAAGCACCGACTGCATGCTTCCTGCATGCAGTCCGTGCTTGATCATTGCTGTTGCCTAAAAGAGTACTCGTTGCCTTTTCTCTCCTTCCCTGTGCAATATACTTTTCGCTGTAAACTATGGATGGCAGGCAGCCGCGCACCTTGCAATTAGAGTCAGATGAACTCTTTCCTACTCCTTTCCAGCATGTTCCTTGGGTTTCCGTACATAAAAAGATACGTATAGGTCTCTCTTGCTATAAGCACAGACAATGCGATCTTTGATTTTGGCTGCTGCGCAATTAGCCTGCCTAATCATATCCCATGACCTGCATTTAAGTGAGCAAGCGTGTGGCATACTACACGCCTATGGTTTTAACCACATTCCTTCGTACTTACCTTCGTACGAAGCCTGCTGTAGCTGCACATAAGTGTGCGCAGCACTTGCAAAGCCGTCGGTGCAAGCCCTGTTAAGGGACGTACTGCGGCAGCCACGGCGAGCCATCGCATCTCAGCGACACGCTCGCTGGACTGCAGACAACACCGAAGTGTTCGGGGCAAGGAAATAACTCCGTACCATGATTACATGAAGAGGTGTTGAAGGGCACTTTCAAAACGAGTATCACATAAAGTAAGTCGCTTTTGAACTTTTGCACTAAACGTTATTGCGCCTGCGAGGATGGCAATCAGTCTTCGTTAGCACGAACTGTAGGACCACTGCACCTATTAACTACGCAATTGAAATCTTAGCTAAACATCGCGCGCTGTGCCTGAAGACGCCAGTGCATTGCAGTCACTACCCTGATGCATGCAAGATAGAATATGGCACCCACGTAGTACAATGGATAAATGGGCTAGATGGTACTGCATCTTTTTAGGAAAGCAAGAGCGCCAAATAGGACGTTTACACACAGAGAAAGAAACCTTTACTGGCCTAGTAGAGCCAGTAAAGTCGTGTATATCCGCTCGGCCTTTGACCAGTGATGCCAAGCTTAGTGGTTTCTCCCTAGATCTAGGGTATTTACATGTAACTCAGGGATTCGGCGTCTTTGTAGTGATATGTAAGAGTTGTTGTGAGGCGGACTAACGAGAAACGTTTTTGCAAAAATCAAAACACTGCCTACAGGCAAGATAAACGAAACTTTCTCTTGGTTAATTTTCAGCACTTGCACGCGTCGATCTGAGTGCTGTAACTCAAGATTTTTCTGTCAGAGAGCCTTCTTGCGTTTCATGCAAGGAAGAACCGCACCTAGTTCGCCCTCGCCGGGTTCCTTCACTGTGCTATGTTGAAGAAGAGCTGTAAGCTGGACTTGTTCTTAGATTGTGACATTTGGACCAGTTAACTGCGCCTGTCTTTGCGCAGTTCGCTCGAATGTTGCCTTGTTGCTACATGTCAGATTTAAGGCTCTGGATCAAGAAAATTGAACAAGGTGAACCGAGTAGATAGAGTGAAAGTATGTGACCAAATATTTCGGCCGAATGGGAAGCTGATAAATGTAAAAAGGATAGCTACCATCCGGTAATGTGCGGCCCGGTATGGGAAGCTGATCCAAAGTTGAGATTCGCCGCCTAGCAGTAAAATGAAGCCCTTGCATTTCTATTGCAGATCCCACGACACCAGTTTGACATGAAGCCAATCAAAAATTAACTGCCCTTTTGCAAGAAAGCTCAGATCTCTGTTGGCTCAGCAGAGGTGGTACTGTCGTGCAGTATTGATGTCGACTCTCCGCAGGTGCATTATCGTACACTCCACAGAAAGTGTACTAACTATATGCCACAAGAAATGCACAAAATGTGCGGCAGTGGCTGTTAATAAGCTCATTTCTACCTTTAACATGATTGACAACAAGAAATGCCAAAGAGAGAATTATACTTAGACGTCTGTAAATGTGAAGTAGCCCAAATAACGATACTAAAATTACAATCTAGGGATTTTTTGCAATTATGGTATTTTGAGAACCACAATCTTGGAATAAAGTGGTCACTTAGGTCGCGATTACCGCCTTGAAGCGACGAAGAGATACCGCGTGACAAGCACGCTCCGCCGCCGTGCGACAGCGCCCAACGCGCGCGCGTGTGTGTGTTTGTGTTTGTGCCTGCTTCGAAGGTCGCTGGACGAAGCCACTTATGGTCATGTATCGATGAACAGATCGCTAAAAACGATTTAGGACAGGGAATGTCGCAGGAGCCAACGTTTCGACCAGTGGACTTGTCTTCGTCAGGACAGGTCCACTTGTCGAAACGTTGGCTCCTGCGACATTCCTTATTCTCAATCGTTTTTAGCGATCTGTTCATCGATTCAAGCCTCCATATTCTGCTGAGCTTCTCTTCTAGTTTGGATTAAGTTCATATAGTCATTTTAGGACGTAAATTCTCAGAATTTATTCTTCGATACTACCGTCATACACTGTCTCATCCTAGAGAGAGGGTAAGGTAACCTTAGAATAGCACTTAATTGGGAATACAAAGCTTTGAAGCAAATAGGCCGAAATATTCTCTCACGTCAAAGTATTATCAGCACTGCGCTTCCTCACTCTTCCCTTCCTTTTCTCGCCCGGTGAAGCGAATTATATCAAATCAACCGTACAACCGAAGTACGCGAAACACCATAACTCACGTAGCACTTCAAGGGCTTTGTGGCCCACACGTGTACTTCGGATGAAAAACTCTTTTGCCCTGAGAAGATACGGCTGTTACGGCTGAAACGCAGCTCTTAAATTACTCCATGCACCCCGTAAGCAGGTATGCGGATGTGATTGACTAACCTCACGGAGTTAACTCGAATCCCAAACTTGGCAAACTCTGCAAAAGAAGCAAAAGAACACAACTGTTGCAGAGACGTGAGCATTTTAATAGAATATTATTTTTGTCGTAATGAAGAAAGAGACTGATTGAAATAATTTGCCGGGCTGTGTGGTAATAAATTGTAGCGAGAGGATGTAAAGCGAAAGCGATATCGCGCATTTGAGTTTATCTAAGAGAACAAACGGGAAATTCTGTGTGGAGCAAGACCACACCGTGCTAGGTCGTCTACAAAACGTGTCCAAATAGGTCATCAAATTTTTTAAGAAGGCCAACGAGTGCATGACTCAGCGTTGCATATGATTTGTAACTCCTCCTCATCATAACGCTGTCTGTACTACGGCGCATTATACAAGTAGGTGGACTCGCAATACTGCTAGATCGATTAATTTGTTTTAGTTATTTTATGAATACACTCCTAGCAAAAGCCATTACCGAGAGGGGGCGAGACATGATTTTGATTATTCATTCGTTAGCTAAAATATAAAGGTTAAGCACAAAGCGACCATGTAAGCTGGTTTGCTTTATACATTTTTAGCTTGTGCAGAACGAAACAAGAGATGATCAGTGACGATCGCCAGTCCCGGCTGCAGCGGCTGCATTTCGATGGAGGCCAAATGTTGAGGCCCCTGTGCTGTGCTATGTCAGTGCACGTTAAAGAACCCCAGGTGGTCGAAATTCCCGGAGCCCTCCACTAAGGCGTGTCTCATAACCAGAACTTGTTTTGGGATGTTAAACCCCATAAATCAATCAGGGACGACCGCCATAAATCGGGGAATGTGATTCCAGTCTACAGATGCCCTGGGAAAAATGAGTCACTGCGTGTTTTCATTAAACAAGACATAACAGCAACTTTGTTAGAATGATCAATCGTAGTCGCTAGGTAAGAAGGGAGCAAAATAAGTCGATAACTCGATCAATGAAAACGCATCACTATACTATTGCTAATGTTTTCTGGGGTCACTTGACTATTCAAGGACAGAAACTGGGCTTACTTCCAATCTACCAAAACATTTCTGATTTTACTTCCTGTTACATGTATTCGCCATTCTTCGTTAGCACACTGTTAAAGTAGGGTGAATTATTGCTTATATGGTATGATATTCTTATACAAAAATAAGCCCAGTACAAATATCGGCTCCTTCCTTTCAGGATGGTCCTATTTAGTGTTGTCTAACGACGTTAGACAATACATACTGATGTCAAGACAATGACAAATTTAATAACCATTTCCTCTACTAGAGACAATCATCTATCAAACAGGACAGATCGCTTGAAATTATTCGCGGCGTCGTATTTTCAGTTTGAGGGTATGCGGCTTGCAATGAACACAACTGCGCAGCTTAGGAAAAATGAAAGTAGGGATGGCTGTTGCTTTGGATAACGTGGTTTATCCACACGGAATTACCGTTGCAAGGACGCTTGTTTTGTACAAATGTCGTCCCCTCAGGGAAAAAGACAGTGCAAGGCCCCTACCACTCGTTACTTTCTCTTATAAGCTAGTAGAATATTTGATCAAAATAGACTATGTGGACTCTTTCAAAGCAACTACGCCCTTGTGAAAATATGCGGTTATCGTCAGAGGAACCAAAAGTAATGATATAATTAGTATGAACGAAATACGGATTTTATGTGTGGGTTCCAGGCGATTAATAATGTATTTTGTTCAATTCAGCGCATCTTATATTTTGTAAGTTTCCGTTTGGTGGCGTACGTAGAGATACTTCCACTGTGTTAGCATGTAAAGTCTGTCCAGAAAGTAATGTCGCTGATTATACTGTAAAGAGTCTATACTTCACAGCACGCTACAACCGGTGGACATTGGTCCAGGCCTAGCCTACCTCACGCACGCGCTGTCGTACTTTCCTCTGCTACCATCTGGAGAATATGGAGGAGACGTTTCCGAGAAACTTATTTTCATTCTACGTGCAGGCCACAATGCAGCACTCGTTGGTACAATAGATGACCATAGAGTTTAGCATGAAACTAGGCGAACCAATGAAAGAAACTTCTACCTTGATACAGACGCCCTTTGATGACAACTGTTTCTCGGAACATCAAGTGCACCAGTAGGACAGGGCCTTTTTATAAGGTCATGAAGTGGTTAGCGCCCCACCACGGTGGTCTATTGGCTATGGCATCTCGGATGCTGATCCGAGGGTCGCAAGAGCGAATCTTTGCCGCGGCGGCTGCATTTCCATGGAGTCGAAATCCTGAGGCGCATGTACTGTGCGATGTCAGGGGACGTTAAAGAACACTAGGTATCGCAATTTCCGGGGCCCTCCGCTACGTTGTCTCTCATAATCATAGATGGTTCAGGGACGTAAAGCCCCACAAATCAATCAAGTGGCCAGCGATGAAGCATGCGCTAAACGGGCTTGATAGATCGACCACCAGCGATGAAAATTAGTCGCGCGCGAGTGATCTCTTGAACTCAGAATGGCGTACAAGTGTCAGTGTAGTGGTATACCATCCAAACAAGCACGATTTACGTGACTTTCACCAATAATTTGCGGAGGCGAAATGTATGCGCCGCGATAATGCCCGAAGTGTTAACAGAGTACCAAACTTACGCCGAGTTAAAACCTGCCGAGAACTTTTGAGACTTCTGTGAAAAGGACCTCTATCCTTTAAACAACATCATAGTAGTTAACAACACAAAATGCGTTTTGCGCAAATTTGGAAGATGGAGCAACGTCCATGAAAGGGAAATTAGCACCCACCCGTTTTGTAGCACAAGGGTACAAGGAAATCCATACGGATTTCTCAGAAATGAAAGGTTCCTAGTCGCCGAAAACTTCGTCCTGTCTTCCTTTTCGGCAACTAGGAAGATTTCATTTCTGAGAAATCCGTATGGATTTCCTTGTAGCCTTGTGCTACAAAGCGGGTGGATGCTAATTTCTCTTTGAATAGTTCACGATGACTGTCTGTTTGAATGCTACAGCAAAACAAAATGCCTTGAGCCGAATGGCACGCCTCAGCGTCCCTTCGCACCAAGAAGGCCCTAATGAGCAAGTCGAAGGTCGAGACCGCGCTCACTTACTTCTTTGACATCAGGGCGCGCTACACTATGAATTTGTGCCAAAGCGCATTCGTGCTCCAAGATATCGAACTACAAAGTTGACTTCCGTTCCCATGATTACGCATTCAAGACAGTTAGTATTGCCGCAAAGCTGCATTTCTTTCGTGACGTACCTGCTGCGAGCGGTGTTTAGTCTGACAACGGCGTGGAAACATATGGAAAGTGGATAAGTGGCACCCTGTCAGCCTTGGCTTGTACAATAGCAAACTGCGGTACTCGGAACAGCTATCGAAACACGGAAGCCCATGCCCTGTAACGATGGCAGCAACAGCGATGCCGAGATAAAGGAGCCAGCGCAGAAGCCCGGGCGAGGTGAGAGAGTGGAGATAAGGGGAGGGAAGCGTGTTGGTGTCTAAACCAGCGGGCATTGTGCTGACTTGACGTGGGCTGACGTGGGCATTCAACTAAGTATGGCACACAGCAAATACGTCACAAAAGGGAGTAGCTTTGCGGCGGCACTCATTGTCTTGCTTGCGTAATCATACGTACGGAAATTACACTTTGTAGTTTCGTATCTCGAAGCACGAATGCGCTAGAAAGATTCTGCCAAATGAAACTGTAGAAACACGATTGCGTCTAACTTTTCAATAAAAATATGGCTGCTTACTGTAGACACAACAAAGTTAATTCTTCAATTTTAGTTAATTAGTCACCGAAATTGATAACTACCACTTCATTCTGTGTCCCCCTGGGCGCATAACCTTACTGTAGAGATCGTCTTCAGGTACGTCTTAGCGCCTCATCTATAAAAAACATGTCGACTTAGTTTGGATCACCATATATATATATATATATATATATATATATATATATATATATATATATATTATGTGTTTGTGTGCGCGTGTAAACGATGCCAATCCATCACTAGCATGCGTCCCGACAACGTAATTCTTGAAACTTATTCTTGAATTCTTTAAGAGGAATGTGCCTTGCGGTGAAGCATACTCAGGCTGCTCAGAAATGGGAGTAAAAAAGAAGGGCCAGTCTAACTAAAGGGCGTACGAAAGCTCATGATTCTGAGGTTTAATTTGCAGAAGAACGTGAATTGACCCAGCATATTTCTTCCTGCTGATATTTATGTGTCCTTTTGCACCGAAAACTGTACTTGTCCTTAAAAAATCGCGGCAAAATGTAAACCCGCACTGGGTATTCTGCATAATTAGAAAGCTTGTTCTGAAATTAATAAATCGCGATTGCGCTGCACGCAAGATCATTCACATCTCCAATCTTTTATACTGATTTGGAGGTATGCTACTGAAGCTAAATTTTAGGGTGAATGGTATCACAGGAAAATACTGAGAGATATGTCAAAAATCTGAAATACAGAGCGTGCACCTGCTAATAATTCCTAGAACTTTTCCTTTTGAATTAAATCGTGCACTGAAACGAATTCTCATGTTTTGTCCAAATGTGACAGTTGATTTCCGATATGCTTAAGTAAATTACGTCTACCCTCTGAAATATGTTGAACTCGGCACTAGTTGTAATTTGCCGTATAATTTAATCCACGGCCGCTATGGAAACAGACTTCTCCAGAGTAGCTGTGACTCCCAAATTACATAATTAATTACCCAGTATTTACAGCATGCATACGTGTGAGATTATGAACTCTGTTAAAGATAATGATAATGTCTACGTCTATCGCCGTCGTAATGATTACAAGGTTCCCTACTGAAAAGTTCCGTATGGTCGTTCCAATAATTCCGTATGTTTCCGTAAGACTCATATGGAAAAATATGGAAAGTATACGGAAAGTATATGGAAAACTTATGGACTTCGTATGGAAAATATGGAATTATTGGAATACGGAAACGGACTTTTTCAGTAGGGGTTGTGCGTACGGACGTTTTTGTAACCCACAGATATCCTTAATTGTGTTTGCATAATTCTTAATTCGTAATTGCAAAATTGTGCGTTTTGTTTACTTTGTAAAAGAGTGCTTTGGCAGGTATTAGTACATTACAGCCATCTTGTTGGTTTGTCTGCGTGCTTTGGGCTTGGATTACGGTTCCCTAATGTGATTTATTCGTTTGCGAATGACTGTGCATGCCGTCCTTGTATCGAAAACGTTGTTCCATGTACGACAAAGAAGTAAATAAGTATATCTACTTACCTAAAGCAGATAAGCGCGTTAATTTGTCCAATGCGGCTTTGCTCAATGAGTATGGAACAGGACGTGGAACCTATTTGAGGTAAGAAAAATAATAAATTGTAGACTCTCGAAAGAACACATATTACTACAGCTAAAGAAGACACGAGGCATAAAAGCAACATATTGATACGATACGGTTGACACTGAAGTAGAGAAAGACGACGTTAGCTCTAGCCGTGATCAGTTCGGTCCCTAGGCCTCTCGCATCCCCCATCTCTAATAAATGCATCTCACCGTTACAGCTGTGGTGGAGGTGCTGGGCAGCAAAGAACGATCCAGTACCAACGAACACGGAAGCTCAACACCTGGAACTGCGCCGAAGCCGCCGACTGGCCGGACTACCACCGCTTTCCATGGATGCGATTCCTGACGGCGACAACACACAGTCTTCGCCTGTCCGTACGTGGCAACATCGCATGACGTCACGGACCTTCGCCGCAAAAGCCGGAGAAGATGTTGAAGAGTGGCTGAACCACTACAGTCGGGTGAGTCGATATAATCGCTGCGATTCGGACACCCGGCTGGCCAACGTGCCATTGTTCCTCGAAGGGACGGCGCTCGTGTGGTTTGAAAACTACGAAGAAAGTATAGCCACATGGCAAGATTTCGAAAATGAAATAAAGAGCTGCTTTGGGGACCCTTCTCTGAAGAAGAAGCGCGCTGAACAGACCTTGATGCAGCGCGCCCAAGTGCCAGGCGAGACTTACACAACTTACATAGAGGAAATCTTCAAATTGTGCAGGTCTGTAGACCCCCGCATGAAAGAGGAAGGTAAAGTCGGGCATCTTCTTCAAGGACTAGCCGAGGACGTCTACAACTTCCTCATAGGCAAGGACACGTTGGAGTCTGTGGCAGACGTAATCCAACACTGCCGTACGTTTGAGACTTTGAGGGCAAGGCGCATTACACCCAAGTTTGGTAGACTCGCCAACGTGACGACCGTCGCGAGTGTTGATGTCAACCCTATAGCGGCCAGCGATCTCGCGTGAACAATAAGGCAAATCGTACGAGAGGAACTTGGTAGACGTGAAGCTGCCGCTGCGACTAGGGCACGTGTTGTCGACTCCTATTTGCCTTATGACGCAACGTGTGCGTCCATGGATACCACGGGATATAATTACGTGCCTGGATCAATAGCTCTGGAGCAACCAACTCACGATTTCCCTCGCCATGATTATCAGCAGAACACCTTCAACCAACCACATGCCAAAGTCTCAACGTGGGATGACCATCGGGAATACGTGGAGCCATGCCCAAGGTTTGGTGATGTGCGCGAGGCCCCCGTGTGCTTCCATTGCGGTGTCCGTGGGCATGTGGTTCGATTCTGCCCGGAGCGCCGCCGTGCACAGCCACAGTACTACGAGCAACCGCCGGCGTTTCCTCGACGGAACAGCCAGCGCAGTAGTGTTCGCTGGATACAGTACTCACATCTCGGGAATGGCATCCAGCAGAACTCCCGTAGCGGCACATCCGTTGGCAACAGCTTCCGACAGAACCGCCGCGATGACTCGCCCGCCTCCGTACGAAGCTTGACGCCCCCAACTGCACGCAATCGCCGCTCTCCATCTCCTGGTCGCCGTGTCACTTCCCCACCGCTGGGAAACTAGGTGGTGTGGCCGATGGAGGTGAGGTCGCCGAACATTTGTCACTGCACCCTAGCATGCCTCTACCAGTTTCTATGACGCAAAATAAGGTTCATGTGCTCGTAGACGGACTTCCTACGATGGCTCTGATAGACACTGTAGCAACTGTGTCAATTATGAGTTTTCATTTTAAGTCACGGGTAGAGCTAACGGCGTCTTTCTGTACTTCAGTGTCCACCGTATCGTATCAAAGTGATGACACAAAGTGATGTTTTGCTGGGACAACTGTGCTACATTTCGTGAAGTGGCCGGGGTGTCATTGTGTCCAATCGGGGTGTGCGTTGCGAGTGTCGCTTTGGGTCATAGGGTGTTCAAGGATGAATTTGCGGTTTTAGCCAGCCCTACACACGACGTGATATTGGGGATTGATTTTCTACGAGAGGGCGGTATCACTGTAGATTGCGGAGCTGGTGAAATTCTATTGTCCGCGTTTTGTGAGGGGTCTCCACGCTGTCAAGGAGCCCTCGCCGTAATCGACGATGTGCTCTTCCCGCCCCAGTCGTTGAAAACGGTACCCCTTAATACCCGTGCTGCAGACGCTGGCACGTTGGACCTCATTGTGGAGCCGCACGCTTTCAACTGCGCCAAGAAGAATGTGTTGTACCCCGTTCCGTTCTTTCTGTCACCAACGGGCTATCTGCAATCTGGGTGCTGAATTGTTCTACTGAGCCCGCCGTACTAGCCAGTAGAACGCGACTCGCCCTGTTCGAAAAATATACGAGTAATTGCATTGCGGCCATAAGCGACCAAGGAGCGGACCATGTACCTGTAAATCACTCTACCGAGGCTACGTTTCTGAGTATGATTAACAAGTCTTTGCCGTCAGAAAAGCGTCAGGCGTTGGTGCACGTCCTGGCCAAGCATGCCACTGTGTTCGATTTTGCACAGGCCGACGAGCAATCTAGAATAATAGAATCACGCACCCGTCACGTCATTGACACAGGATCCGCGCATCCTATCCGCCAGAAACCGTATCGCGTATCGTTAATTCCAAGAAGTTAACATTAATTCCAAGAAGTGTCACTTTGGCAACCGTGAGACTCTGGTTCTCGGCAATCTTGTCGACAAGCATGGGGTTCGGCCTGAGCCTCAGAAGGTCGCCGCAGTTAGCAGTTTCAAGAAACCGCAGTCACTACGAGAGTTAAGAAGTTTTCTAGGCCTGTGCTCATACTTTCGCCGCTTTGTGCCCAACTTTGCTGACCTAGCTTGCCCCCTGACATGTTTACTCAATAAGGACGTGCCCTTTGAATGGTCAGCAGAGTGCGAGTCATCATTCTCGCAGCTGAAGTTCCTACTTACTTCAGGACCTGTACTTCGACACTATGATCCATCTGCCCACACCGAAGTACATACAGACGCCAGTGGCATAGGTCTCGGGGCTGTTTTGGTCGAGCGTCATGACACCCTAGAACACGTGGTGGCCTATGCTAGCCATTGTTTAAGTAAGCCCGAGCGCAACTACACTGTCACGGAACAGGAATGTCTCGCGGTCGTCTTCGCCGTCCACAAGTTTCGCCCATATGTTTACGGACGCCCATTCTCAGTTGTCACAGACCACCAGTCGTTTTGTTGGCTCACCGGACTGCGTGACCCGTCCGGCCGTCTTGATCGCTGGGCCCTTCGATTGCAAGAATATGACTTTGAAGTGTGTTACAAGAGCGGCCGCCGTCACGCCGACGCTGATTGTTTATCAGGACTTCCCTTTCCAACGACGGAATGTGACGCAGACTATTTCGACGAACATTTAACAGTAGTTGATCCTCCATTCCCCGACCTGGACGCTTTTCGCAAAGAGCAACGCAGAGACAGTATTCCAGCTCATTTCTTCGTTTCTGAAGCGAATGGACAGCGCTGTTTCATTGTCAAGGAAGGCGTTTTTTATAAAAGGAATTATTCTAGCGAAGGCGCCCGTTTGCTTCTAGTCGTGCCGAGAAGCTTGCGACGTGATGTCCTCCAAGCAATGCGCGATGACCCTACGTCGGGACGTATGGGTTTTTCCAGGATGTTTCAACGCACACGAGAACGTTTCTTCTGGCCGAAGATGCGCCACAGTGTAACGGCGTATGTTGCGAGCTGTGAACTATGCCAACGCTACAAGCGTCCATCTGGAGGCCCTTCAGGACTTCTTCATCCCGTCGGACCGCCTGCTTGGCCATTTGAAATCGTTGGTGTTGACCTGCTCGGCCCTTTTCCGCGATCGACGACAGGCAACCGATGGATTATAGTATGCGTCGATCACTTGACACGCTACGTCGAAAGTGCGGCAATTCCTGCAGCAACGGCAGCAGAAGTTTCTCACTTCATGCTGTCATCGATCATATTACGGCACGGATCCCCTCGTGTCATTATCAGTGATCGTGCCCGACAATTCGTTGCTGATGTGGTTGAAGAGTTGCCACGTCTTTCTTTGTCACGTTTTCGTCATGCCACCCCGTACCACCGTCAAACTAACGGTTTAACTGAACGGACTAAAAGAACTCTTATCAACATGCTTTCAATGTATGTTGATGCAGCTCACAAATCTTGGGACACTGTCTTGCCTTTCATAACTTTCGTCTACAATACTGCACAACATGAAACCACCGGATACAGTCCCTTATTTCTCCTGTACCTCCGCAAACCCCGCACAGCTCTCGATTCTATTCTTCCGCATTCTGAAACCAGCGAACCTTCCCTGGCCGAAATTATTCGCCGCGTAGAAGAGGCCCGACGCATCGCACGCCTTCGTACCTTCGCCTCCCAAGAACGCTCTAAGATCCGTTATGACGAAGATCATCAGCAAGTGTCATACAAGAAAGGTGATTTGGTGTGGCTATGGACACCACTTTGCAAGCGCGGCCTGTACTAGAAGTTACACAGGCCCCTTCATTGTCATGGCACGCCTCAGCGATGTCACATACGTGATATCCATATATATATATATATATATATATATATATATATATATGGATATCACGTATGGATATATCAGAAAAGTTCTTCCTGGCTATCGGGATAAATATACTTTCAGAAAGACACAGTGACAAACATAGGATTTATTCTGATGTTTCGGCTGGAGGCCAGCCTTTTTCAAAGATGAAAGTTTCTCATGGGCGCATGGACTTTAAGTACACTTTACGAACATGCATAATGGGGGGTGGAAAGGGGAGAGCTCGCAAAAAAAAGGGGGGGGGGGGTTGGGATACAGACGTGTGTCCAAGAAGCAAAGGCCAGTCCAAGATGACGTCTGCGTCCGCACGGTGCCTCCATAATAAAGAACGGGTGGGCCGAGCTCGTCTGGTAGCAGATTGTGCGCCCTCGTTTGAAGACACTCGCGCTGCCATCACCTGAGTCCATGGTGCTGCGACTCCCGCAGTGCAGCGCGGAACCGCTGAAGCCAAATGTCGTTGTTGCGTGGGGAGTACAAAGAGGAGGGGGGAACGGGGGAAAGACAGGTTGCTCTGTGGGCGGTCGGCACCAGTATAGTTCAAAGGATCGTCCCCGCGCCGTGTTTCACGGAAAATGGAGGATAGAAAAAGAAACGTAGCGCATACGCGAACAACCTTGAATGGTTTGGTTCGTTAAAGGCATGTACACACAGACACACACACACAAAAAAGAGAGTTTGTCACTGTGCCTTTCTGATAGTAGATTTATCCCGATAGCCAGGTAGAACTTTATATATATATATATATATATATATATATATATATATATATATATATATATATATATTCGTGTGTGTGTGTGTTGCATGCGTGTGAGATATATATATATGTATGTATGTGTGTGTTGAAATTCGAATGTTAATGTATGAGCGGATGCCGAACATAAATTGCAGACCTTCATGACATTGTTAGGTGATGCACAGCACTTCTCTGCCTCATACCCACAACGCTCTGGCCTAGGTGTGCAGATACTCTGTATACGTGATTGCAGGTTACCCTTTGCGACCCATGTGGTGCGGGACTGTACTATGGAGGGCGCAGACATCGTGAGCCCAACGGGGGATGGCCACCTCAAACTATGCGGCCGTGACTCACTCCAGCAGTTCTACTCATTTCTACCAACCTTATTCGGTTTCCAGAGTTTTGCATCGGCAACAAAGTCTCCGACCCGTGTTTTCATTCTTGTACTGTTTCTGCTGCTCCGTTCTGCCTCTCAGTGCCACTTGGTGCTGATACCGATGGTGCCTCCTACTTACTCTTGATTCCCAAGACCATATGACAATTGGACTCGGGGAGTTGCGCGCGTCCGAAGACATGAACTTCCGGCTCTTTCCGTACTCTACAGAATATATGATGCGTAACCGCGTTAAAGGAGTCAGTTCTGGCCTGGAATTCTATTCAGGGGAACCGTACTTCCCATTACTCCTTGCATGTCACGGCCGGTATCGTCGTCTCTCTTCCGTGGTGACGTGAAATGCGCGAACGTGAAAACAAGACCAGGCGATCGCCAGGCATTCTTTTTCTCGTAACCGTGTAGTCACTTTTGTGTTTCACGTACGTACCTAATGCATAAGCCACGACATAGCTTCTAAAGGAACGCCTCGCTCCGGTAGGACAGCGCCGAGGCCATCACCGCTGGTATCTGTATGCACACACTTCAGGGGGCCTTAGGGTCGGAGTGGAGCCTTATTGAGGGATGCGTCAGCAAATGACGCTGCAGTGCGAATGCCACACCATATTCTTACGAGCACGAAGTCAGTGGCGCCACGCTTTCAAAGAGCTTCGTCACGCCGGATAAAATGTCTGCAGTTTCGTATGAAGCGTCGGACGTACGAGGAATACTGTGCTACAATGCTGTGGTGTTCTTCGACGGACGCACGTTTAGGGAGTTCGGCGATGGCCCAAAGTTTAGGAGGATCGGGATGAATTACACATTCATGAAGACATTGCCTACTATGGTGAGCTCTCGCACAGCAAATGGTACTATTTAGTAATTTTCAGTGCAGGCCGGCGTTTGACAAACGTGTCAAAAAATTCTGCAGTTCTTGGTGGTGCGTAGAGAAGTGTAGAGCTACAGTAGCGACGTCACCAGGATTGCATAAGCACGTCTGCCATTTCTAGTCGACAAGAATAGAGGCCATCATGCACACAAAACGTGCGGGCCATTACGCTTGCTGTCCGGCATGAGCAACGCCTTCTTTGCTCGATCGTCATTCCCCGTGGCCACCAGCCAATAGCCTGTGCGCATGTCGGAAAATGAAATAGTTCGGTTCCTTTATGGCGGCCGGTGGCATAGCCTACTTGCAATAGCGGCACACATCCCTCCGAGACAACTTCTTAAGGCCCCGATAACCCACACAGAAATGCCTCATTATTCCCAACTAGGATGGCGGAAGATGCCCACAACTCTTTGATTGCCGACTTATTTCGAGTGGAAACGTTTGGTAAACCATCAGGTTATTGACACAGCTTTCTGCGGGAGATAAATGACAAAGACGTTGCTGCCGTGGCGGCTGGCACCCAATGCGTGCGACCAGGGAAGAGTTGGCCAACTTCCGAAAGAACAACACATCCCTTCTAACAGGAGCAGGAGCAGGGAACGCTGGAACGACATAAGGGCATCAGAGACGTACAAAGAGCATTGACCGTACAGCAACTGAACCATGACATATAATCGAATACGTCCATACTTTCGGCACTTCGATGCCTTCCGCGTTTGCAAAACATTCACTTCGCAGCCGCATTAGTGTATGGATGTGGGTTGTTAAGGAAAACTTCCCTGCAGTCTCGAGCAACTTGCGTTGTTACAAAAGGGTGGTTCAACATGGTACTAATCAAAACAAGGTCAGATGGCAAAAGGAGTACACCAGCGTCAAAAAGGCTCTTGCAGCACGCGGCGCTTGAAGAGTTAGGATGATCGTTCTTGTGAAGAGTTCGGAAGAGCGTGTGTATGCGTGCGTGTGTGTGCACGTTCCTGCGCTTTATTTTGACGTGAATCATGGTCGAACCTGACTCCCTGTAAGCCCCAAAACCAAGAACGTTGAGCGTTCTATGAAGCTTACACACGATAGACGATGGAATCATGGCGGTTAAGAAAATCCCGTCTCAGAATATGCTGGCTCGTGCCAATATCGTAAGGTGACCAGGAAATTGTGTGAAATTTGACGCCGTATAGTATTACGCTGCTCAGATTTCCGGCCCCGTTCCAGTTATGACGCGCTTACATTATCACAGGTCGCGAGCGAGTCGTCCTCCAAGTCCGCGTCGTAAGCGCAAATGAAGATAGCCCTATGGAGGTACGAGACACAGCAGGACAGGCGGCCGGTACAGGGGGGATTGTTCGGTATAAGGTCTCTTCTGGCTTGGTAGATGCAAGATACGCTGCCGTAATTCTGGGGTGAATGTTGTCGCGGATGACAGCCGCAACCAGTTATAAAGGCGTTTAATCGGCCGAGTTTGCAGGAGCGCAGCGGCTAGGCGCAGCGGCCAAGAGCGCGACACCTCCGCGGGAGAGAGCGAAATCAGTTATGTTCTGAGCTGAGTAGAGCTGCACCTACTACCCCTGTTCTTCACTGGAATATATATTTAGGATAGGATCGACCATCTGTGAGGTTGAATACGTGTGTGGTATGCCGTATGTTATAGTTCCAAGACGAACACCGAGATATTTGTACTTACGGTGAGCGTTGAAAGCATGCTGGACACGTTCACAATGGTTCCTGCGAAATAACGTAGTGAAAGACATCTGTTAATTTACATAAAAGCTAGATCTACCTGTGTTTTATAAATTTTTGATGACAGTTCCTTTCAGAAGCACTACCGATTGCTAGTTGACAGTGAGGCTTTAATTTTTAGTGCAAGAGCCTCTTATACGTCACGCCGGGCGACACTGTCGTCAAAAGCGATCGTCTCTGTGCCCGACCTATGGCTACATGTTTCAGCGCCACGAGCCAAAGCAGTAGCATTCTTGCATCACGCTTCGAGGAAATACTTTACAGTTACGTAATGCAACTACCGCCATTTCCCAGCTCTGTACCTCACGTCAGGCTACTTATCAAACGATTACGCTTTGAACGCATTGTCACGCGTTATGTCTGTGTTATAGTCGCTTTTTCAATATAACGCTTTGTATAAAGTAATTTTGTGACTCTGTAACGTATATCGTATTTTTTTTTGTACTTGCTGTTTTCATGCAATGCTTATCTGTTCTTTTTTATTATTATTTGGAAGATCTGACTCGTTTTTGTTATATGAAAATTTCTTCGCTTTGCGTCAATGTTTGATTTCTTGTAGCACCATACCTTTTAACCGATTGTATTTGATTGTAATATACGCTCCTTTCACCCCATGCCCATTCGTAGGCCTGTGAGGTCTTTCTAAAAAATAAAAATAAATAAAATATGAAGTGCAAGTTTCTTTGGCGCAACAATGTTTCCGATGCAACAGGAGAGCTCAGTTCAATCTTATCATCGCCAGGGCAGAGTCGGCACTCAGTGTCCTCGCAACGAAGGGCTCCGGAGTTAGGTCCAATTTTCCGGGAACATGACACCCGTGTGGAGTGCCCGGTTCACTGGACAGCTCAGTACATTCCTTTTGCAAAGTTTCAGTATCTGCTACCAAAGGTTGCTGGATACGTTTTTAGCCTCCTTGCATGCGATTAATCGCAAATTCGACTTGGGTGGATAGCATTCCTTCGTCACAAACGCACGCTGGCACAACGTTGACGTGACTGGAAACATGGCAAAGTAGGTATGATATTGTGGCGCTATTACAAAGCAGATGAAGTAGCGCAGCATCCCCGGTAACCGCGCAGCGGGCACGCGCATCGAGCTGTCGCGGCCAGCAGCATCTGTCCCAGTTTGCGCAAAATTGACGTTGCAGAATGAATATGTGCTGACTCTTCTTTACAAAGTGGTCAGCCGGACATCGGACGGCAATGCGCCACGTGCCCATTGCACCAAGTTCGCCGTGTCGTTATCGTTTCGTGGCAGACGCCGGCAGAGGCCTCCAGCCCGACAGTGATGGATACCACACCACACAGCGACGCCTCGGCGAAGGTCACGCCAACTCTCTCCTCAATAGCATGAATCTTCCAGAGTTACCGTAGTACGTCTTATGGCTCTCCTTTTTGAGCATCGTACCTGTGTTCCGAAGACATCGCGTAACGTCACAAGGCGCCAAGTATGACCACGTCATAGGTGTGCTGCGGCCTCCCGCCATCGTCAGATATCTCCTCATCTCCCCACGTGCCCGTATGACGTCCTCAAGGCGGAATTCATACGCCGAACACCTGAGTCGGAGCCTCAAACCCATAGAGCTCCTCCGCCACACGCGGCATCTTACTGGCGACCACTGGCCTGCACTGGACACATAAATCCTGCGTGAACTCTTCCTGCAGCGTTTACCTCAGCAGATGCGAATTATCTTCAGTGTAGCGTCATCAGAACCCCTTGCCGCACTGGCGCAGATCGGAAAATCCGTGCTCTCTGCCATTCAGAGACCACGTGCTGCGTCACCCGACGCACTAACATGCGATGATTGTTTAGACAGTCTTCTCGCTGCCAACGAGGTGCTGATCCGCAAAACTTACAAGCTCACCACAGAGCTCAACTCGCTCAAAACCGAAATACGGCACAGCCTGTCACGAGACCGTCACCACTCCCTGCGGTCGCGACAGTAAGCCAAGTACCCACCTTAGCATGTGTTTGTACGACCACCTCTATGTAGCGCGGGCTCAGCAGTGCCTACAACTATCCATATTTACCGGGAAACGCTGAGTGCTCGCATGAAGCCGTCGAGTGCTTTTGGCCCCGCATACGGTCGCCTGTTCCACGTCACCAACCGCATTACAAAGGTACGACACCTTATCAACATAGGTGCTGATGTGTGCGTGATTCCTCCTATGTTGCAAGATCGTCGCTTACGCCTGCTGTCACAGGTGTTAACGGCACGACGATACGCACCTTTGGGCAATCTCTCACCAGTGACTTTTGCTTGCAACGGGCATTTCTTTGGATCTCATTGATCGCCTGCGTTCGTGTGCCAATTTTTGGTGTGGATTTCGTGTGGAATTTTAAGCTTGTCGTTGACATCCGCAGTAGCCGTCTCCTCGATTAGGAGATCCACGTAACGGTTGAAGGCGTCGCATCTCGCTTACCACCCTTGCAACCCTTACATGCTCATGCCAAAATCTCCCCACAGTGGTCTTCACTTCTGGAAGAGTTTTCGGATCTGATTTACGCACCTTCTACTTAAGACCCCGTACGCCACAGTGTTACGCATCACATTACAACTAGGGGCACCGTTTTTTACATGTCCTCGTCGTCTCACGCCTGCCTTGTACAAGATCGCACAGCAGGAATTCTAACACTTGCTCGAACGCAGATAGGTTCGTCCTTTCTCTGGACCATGGTCATCGCCGTTACACATGGTCTTGAATTCTTCAGAGAACTGGACACCGTCTGGTGACTACCGGGCTCTCAAAAAAGGGACCGTACTGAACCGGTACGCGAACTCTCACATTCAAGACTTCACGTCGTTGCTGCATGGCTACAGCGCATTCAGTAAGATTGATCTGGTGAGTGCAAATCACCAGATATATTTAAATCTTTCGGACGCACCGAAACGAGCTACTTATGGCATGTTTGAATGCCTCCGCATGTCATTTTGTCTACAAAACGCTGCACAAACGTTTCAGCGGTTTAGCGCTTCAGCAGAATAACACAAGCTTCATCTGCCTCAAGTCCTAACGGTTAGGCAAGCACGGCCAAGTTTCGGACGGGTCGAAGAGCGAGTGCGATGTCAGTGAACTGCATTTTGATGGCCACAGATTCAATGGTGTGGAAGATACCTCCTGCTGCCACTCGTGTGGAAGCCGTAGAGCAGTTGCCCCTACCATCCTCTACGAAGTAACTGAGAGAGTACATTGGGTGCGTCAATTATCACCGGCGGTTCATCCTTCGTTGCGCGGTCATCTTGTTGCGCCACAACGCACTTCTGTCTAGTCAAGCAACCGCGAACGCGAGGGAATCCTGACCAGATGAAGCAGCGACAGCGTTCAGCTCCATTAGGAAGCCCTCTGCGCAAATACCAAGTGCGACACCCTGTCTACACTTATGGTGGACGCCTCGGACGCTGCCAACAGAGGAGCGCTGTAACATTACTTCAGTGGAGTGCCGCAGCCAGTCGCATTCTTTTCGACGACCTTTCACCTTCCACGCGTCGATACAGCACCTTCGGCCATGAACGTCTGGCGGCGTACTTGGCTCTGCATCATTGCCGCCGCTTCCTTAAACGTCGGCAATTTCATATACTCACTGACTACAAGTCCATACGTAAGCTTCAAGCGCCGCCAACTCTACCCACACTCCACGTGAAGTCCGACAACTCGCCTACATTCCGGAGTTTAAAACCAACATTGAGCACATCAGTGTCAAAAGCAAATTAGTCGCTGACTCACTATCCCGCACAGAAATGAACGCGACTGTTGCCGAGCGCCCAGCTGTAGAGTTCGCAGCCATGGCTACAGCACGGCGAAAAGACTTAATGTCCTGAAACTAGAACTCCCTGAAGCTAGAAGACAGGCAAGTTCCTCGCCACGACGCTTTCCTCGTTCGCGACATCTCCACTAGCTATCCCTGCGCCTACGTTCCGCCAAAATTTCGATCCATGGAAGAAGAGGAATCGGCGGGCAGCAGGCAGCTCACGGCGCTCGCGCAGAGACAGGCGCATCGAACGGTCGCAGCCAGCAGCGTCTCACTCAGTCTGTGCTCCATTCACTTTACAAATAATAT
>CM023487.1:70330783-70410293 GCA_013339685.2 Hyalomma asiaticum | reverse complement strand
GTAAGCATTATCAGGACGCCGGCGCTGCCACCTTGAATATCTTTTGCGCGATCTGAGCGGTGCCCCGCCACAGTGGTCTAGTGGTTATGGCACTCGCCTGCTGATCCGAAGGTCGCGCGGTCCAATCGCGGCCGCTGCAGCTGCATTTCTATGGAGGCGAAATGTTGAGGCCCGTGTGCTGAGTGATGTCAGTGCACTTCGAGGAACCCCAGTTGGTAGAAATTTCCGGAGACCTGCACTACGGGATCTCTCATAATGAGAGATGGTTTTGGAAACGTTAAACCCACACAACTCAATCATCAATCAATGTGTGTGGTGTTTAGGGCTAGATTCCCTTGTTCCGGTACTTAAAATTGCCATGTTGATATATAAAAAATTAGCGCAGCTTTCACTATTGGCGCAATGCTAGTAGCGACGCCGCGAAGCTGATTGGCTGGTCGGCGTCTTCTTCCATCTTCATGATTATCAACTTCTTCATATAACCAAATTCTCAAACTCAATTATTCATCATCAAAAACATCTCCATTATTATCATATTCACAATCTTCGTAATCAATATCATCTTAATCAGCTTCATAATCATCATGTTCTTATTGTTTATTCTCTTGTTCTATTACTACCTTATCTTCACGTTCTTATCTTCTTTCGGTCACGTGTCGTTGCGACGCCATCTACATTGTCACGGTGCAGCGTTCCAGCTAATGCTGGTAGATACAGCGGATGTCCCTGATTCTGTGCTTCATTTTTTCTTCTCGGCGAGTCGTTGTAATTTCTGCTGAGTAATAGTCAAGGTGAATATCACTCTACATTCACCCTTTGGTGCTCCCATCATTTGGTAACTACGCGTGAACACATTACGCCGCTTTCTGATTGTTAATATTTTTGCCGAGTCATTGGATTTTCTAAAAAATAATCGTTGTTGTTCAAACACATTACACTCTACATTAGTTAACATTGTCGTTAAGATCTTATCTGCACCTATTACGTCCGTTAACATTGATTCTTTGATACTTGGGATCATTGGACCCATTTTTCTTTTTTGTGACGTTTGTCCTCTTATGAACAGCTCGGTGACTGAAATACTGGTGCACTACTATTTAAATCAGTCATTTACTTACTTATGCACGAGCGCACAATATTGCAAAAATGCAACTACCTTATGGTGCTATCAATTTTTTCACATATTTAACCTATTGTGAGCAAAACAGTCATCGTTCGTCATCTTCATCTGTATATAACCATCATCACTGCCAGCGTCGTCTTCGTGGAGCGCGTGGTTTGGCCGAATAAACGCTTCGCGACAACAGCTGTGTTCCTGCCTTACAAAGTGGTGGAAGGTGCTTTTGGTTCCTCGTTCCTCTACGAGTTTCCCTGGAGCTTCGTTCGGGTCGCAGTTTGCTCCGGCTCTCGACTGCCGTGAGCCACGAACAGCAGCCTGGTCCCTCCGGCATCAATGCTGCCGCGAACCTGGCCGCCCCCGCTACCCCTCCATGGCACCATCACCGCCCGCCAGCGTCAGCCACCCATATTTTCTGGTCTTCCTCGTGACGACGTAGAAGAGTGGCTGGAGGATTACGAAAGAGTGAGTTCGTACATCCACTGGGACGACCCTCAGAAACTCCGGCACGTCGGCTTCTATCTGTCCGACCGTTGCGAAAACCTGGTACTTTAACCACCAGAGCAGTTTCGCCGATTGGTCTCCCTTCCACCAACAAATTCGGCGCATTTTCGGTATACCCAACATCCATTCCGAAGTATCGAAGCGCAAGCTCTATGGCCACGTGCAACACCCAGGGGAGACGTACACTTCGTACATCGAAGACGTACTTGCCCTTTGCCGCCGCGTGGACTCGGCTATGAAAGAAGCAGATCGTGTACCTCATATCCTCAAAGGCGTAGGAGACGTTGCATTTAACGCTTTGTCGATCAAGAATCCTAGCACCGTGGACGATATCGTCCCAACTTGTCAGCACCTGGACAAACTTCAAGCCATTCGGTTGCAGCCAGACGCCTGTGACACCCGGCCATCTACAGATGACGATTTGCGAACGCTGATTCGCGCTTTGATCCGCGAAGAACTGCAAGCGGCCGGGCTCTCTTGTTCGCCCGTACTTAAACCACCCTCCTCATCTACTGGTATGCGCGACATCATCATAGAGGAGCTGTCCACTATGGCGTGTCCTGTGGCCTCTGACCCACCGACTCCGTCAAACCTGCCCGCCACTTATGCACAATTGGCGGCCATGCAACCCGCTTTTGCACAGTCCACGCCGCATGTTCCTGTGCAGGGCAACATAGCAGCATTTGCTCCCCGTGCACAAGTTCCTGCACTTTACGCACCCTGGCGCTCGTCCCGACCGGTATGTTACTATTGTGGCATTCGAGGCCATATCTCGCGCTTTTGTCGAAAACGCCAACAGGACGAACGCCGCGGCTACGATGTCTACGAAAGGGCCAGGGCGTCCTCGCGAAGCCAATATCATCGCCGCCCTTCGCCACGTTCCTTCTCACCCCCTCCTCCAAACGACACACCTCAAGGCTACCGTCAAGGACGCCGACGCTTCCCTTCCCCTCTTCGACGCTCAACGTCGCCCCTGCAACCGATCACCAACGCTTCTGACTACCGCCCGGAAAACTAGATGCTGCAGTTTTTGGAGGGAAAACTGCATCGCCAGGAAAACGCACAATACCTCCAGAGTGTCCGGCTGATTCGTTGTTAGTGTATGTTGAAGGGGTGCTTGTACAAGCTTTAGTTGACACGGGAGCCGCTGTTTCTGTTATTCGCGCTGATTTGTGCTCTCGTCTACGCAGGGTCACTACACCTTATAGTGGACCTTCTTTACCTAGTGCAAATAATGTTGTCATTCGACCGCCGGCACAGTGCACCGTTCGAGTTTTAATTGATGGGATTCGCCACCACATTCAGTTCGCCGTGCTGACATCCTGCGCCTATATCCTAATTGTTGGATGGGTCTTCCTTTCTGATGCCTCCGCCTTCATCTCTAGCCGCCAACGTCTTCTGCACCTGTCGGAGACTGATGATGTCGACAACGGAGTGCCGTTCCATCACCGTCTTCGCAACGTATCTGATTGTGTGGTGCCCCCTGGTCACGAGCAACTCCTGATGGTGGCTTCAGACGTAATCGACTGTGGTGACATTCTAGTATCTCCGACAGCCCGTTACGTATCCAAAGGGATTGCACTAGCATCGAGTCTCGTCCGTTTCATCAACGGCACGGCCCTTATCGCCGTACTCAATATTACAGATGAGCGGATTCTGCTTCCTAAAGGTGCAGTTGTAGTTTCTGGTGCGGACACCCTGCCTGTCTCTGTGATGGCCGTGAGCACTAGTAGCATGGGGCAAAAGCGCCCACCTACATATAGTGCTCCTGCCTCTGCCCTGACTATTACCATAAGTACGGACCTGACTCTGCAGCAGAAAGATGAATTTCTCGCCTTGTTGCATAAACAGAAGTCTTTGTTCGACGTACATTCTCCTCTTTTGGGACAGACCTCGGCGGCAACCCACCGCATACACATCGATGGAACTGCTATTGGGCGCCGTCGGCCATATCGTGTCTTTTCCACCGAGCGCGAGATCATCGACAAGCACGTCGACGACGTGCTCAAGCGAAATGTAATACGCCCTTCCTCAAGCCCGTGGTCGTCACCTGTCGTCCTGTTACGGAAGAAAGACGGCTCCGTGCGCTTTTGCGTTGATTACCGTGCCTTGAACAAGATAACCCGAAACTACGTATATCCTTTGCCTCGCATTGATGATTCATTAGGTTAATTACAAGGTGCGGAATATTTTTCCAGCCTTGACCTACGCTCAGGCTACTGGCAAATCCCCATGCACGAGGCCGACACGGAAAAAAACTGTCTTTGCCACACCTGATGGACTTTACGAATTTAACGTCATGCCTTTCGGTCTCTGCAATGCTCCTACAACCTTCGAGCGAATGATGGACTCTGTGCTCCGTGGCCCCAAGTGGAAGACATGTTTGTGCTACCTTGACCACATAGTCATATTTTCTTCAACGTTCGAACAGCACTTGCGGCGTCTAGACGAAGTGCTCACGTGTCTGCCTGCATCCGGTCTTCAGATGAATACTAAGAAGTGCCACTTTGCGAGTCAAACTATTAAGGTACTGGGCCACCTCGTAAGCAAAAGCGGCATTCGGCTTGATCCCGAAAAGATTACTGCCGTCCTCCGCTTTCCGAGGCCTCAACGCCTCAAAGAGCTGCCCAGCTTTCTTGGCCTCGCATCCTACTTCCGCCGATTCATCCGCAACTTTGCCGGGATCGCGGCACCGCTCCGCCGACTCCTCTCTTCGGGAACCTCCTATGTGTGGTCCGACGAGTGTCAAATGGCATTTGACACTTTAAAGCGCGCCCTCACATCTGAACCGGTGCTCTGTCATTTCGATAACACCGCGCCCACTCTACTACATACTGATGCCAGTGGCCACGGAATGGGCGCGGTTTTTTTACAACGACACAGGCATATTGAAGAGCGTGTGGTCGCATATGCCCGTCGTACACTGACAGCGGCGGAAAGAAACTATACGATAACCGAGGAAGAGTGTCTCGCCGTCGTTTGGGCCATACAGAAATTTAGACCTTGTCTCCACGGCCGCCACTTCACGGTCGTGACCGACCACCACGCTTTGTGCTGGCTTTCGATGTTAAAGAACCTATCTGGACGTCTAGGTCGCTGGATACTACGTCTCCAAGAATATGACTTCGACGTCACCTACAAATCCGGCAAGAAACATAATGATGCGGATGCTCTCAGCCGTTGCCCGCTGCCGTCACCTTCCGACATTCCCTGCCCACCACGACCCGTCAGCGAGCCTGCGAACGAATCGTCAGCAGTTCTTCCAGTCGCCGCGCTTGGTGAGCGTCCTCCTTTCCACCTCGACACGTTTGCCGCACGCCAACTCAACGACGCTTACTGCCACTCAGTTATGGAACGCCTTCACGGATCATGTCGTCCTCCTAATGCTCGGACCCGTCGACAGTTAAGGAACTTCAAGGTTGCGAACTCCATCTTGTACCGCCACATCTTCCATCCTGAAGGACAGCGTTGGATTCCGGTCGCCCCTCGGTCACTCAGGGCACAGATTTGGGAGACCTTTCACGACGACCCCACGGCTGGTCATCTAGCATTTCATAAAACTTACGACCGCATCCGCACTCGTTTTTTCTGGCCTGGCCTGGCCACATGCGTAGCAAAATATGTCGCTTCTTGCTCGCTCTGTCAGCGCCGCAAACGACCTACCTTACCACCGGCTGGGCTGCTGCGACATCTTCCTTGTCCTGACACTCCATTCGCAGGAATTGGGGTTGACCTGTACGGACCGCTGCCAACATCAGGTGGCGGCAAGAGACGGATTGCGGCTGCTGTCGACCACTGACAAGGTACGCTGAAACAGCGGCGCTACATTCGTGATCTGCGGAAGAGGTAGCAAATTTCTTCTTAGAAGCAATCTTTCTGCGACATGGAGCTCCGCGCGTGTGATTGTGTGACCGTGGCAAGGCTTTCCTGTCAAAACTGTTCGCGGACGTTCTTCTCACATGTAATACCACCCTTAAGACAGCCCCGCCACGGTGGTCTAGTGGCTAAGGTACTCGGCTGCTCATCCGAGGGTCGAGGGATCGAATCCCGGCTGCGGCGGCTACATTTCGATGGAGGCGAAATGTTGAGGCCCGTGTGCTGTGCGATGTCAGTGCACGTTAAAGAACCCCAGGTGGTCGAAATTTCCGGAGCCCTCCACTACGGCGTCTCTCATAATCAGAACTGGTTTTGGGACGCAAAACATCACAAAACAACAACACCCTTAAGACAACTTCCAGTTACCATCCTCAGACCAATGGCCTCACAGAGCGCTTCCATCGTACCCTCTCCGATATGATATCTATGTATATCAACGCTGACCACACCAACTGGGACACAGTACTGCCATTCGTAACGTTTGCATATAATACTGCTGTCCAACGCACTCCCCCTTCTTCCTGGTTTACGGCCGGAAACCAGGATCTTTCCTCGACGCCTTCTTTTTTCATGTTCCCGTCAACTCGTCGCCATCGCCAAGTGAGCAGTTTTTGTCTCGCCTTGCTACGTGTCGCCGTCGTGCCCGCCTCAATACCTAGGTAAGTCAACAAGAACGCAAGGCTCGCTACGACGCATCTCACCGCGTCGTCTTATTCCACCCCGGAGACGAAGTGTTCTTGTCGACCCCAACCCGAGTCCTCGGTTTGTGTGCAAAGTTTCATTCACGTTTTATCAGACCTTACGTGGTGCTCGAACGAACTTCACCAGTGAACTATCGTGTCACTCCCGCTATCACGCCTTCCGACGGCCGCTGCCGTGGCACTGAGATTGTCCATGTTTCCCGTCTGAAACCACTTATCCGACGTACCTCACCGCTACAAACAGCGGCCAGGTTGGCCGCTTCCACGCGGGGCGGGGGGGGGGGGTGTATTCATGTGAGCAAAACATTCATCGTTCTTCATCTTCATCTGATATAACCATCATCACTGCCAGCGTCGTCTTCGTGGAGCGCGTGGCTTGGCCGAATAAAGGCTTCGCGACAACAGCTGTGTTCCTGCCTTACACTCGATTTAGTAGAGTGATGCCCCCTCAGCCTCCTCTTGTCTGCATTGCTACTGCTGAAACTGCTCGCTGTTTCAAAGCTCGTGACGAAAACTTCCATTCACATAAAAAAAGCCAGAGGGTCAAAATTTTTTCACGGCCCCTCATTACGACATTCTTCTCTCTTCCACTCTCTCATTTTATTTCCCCCAACCGCAGAATGCTCAGTCGAACTTCCTACTGGGGCGGCACTCCTTTCATCAAATGAATCTCAACCACTACTTTGCCCGTAAGTGTTATCTACATTTTAAGGCTAATGAATATGTGCCTCTTTCACCACGAAGGTGGCCTGTTGGCCAGCGAGCCCGAAGTTCACAAAAGCACCGCCTCTAAGATCTCTGCAAGTGATTTAGAGATAACACACCTTGCGGTTTCAGTTCGTAGCTGCGCAATTCTTAACGCGTTTCTTTTGCCAGAAAGTAAGAGTACTGTTCCAAAACTAAAAACGTATGACGATACCGATGTTCAAAGCCAGAACTGTACTTCTTATAACATGTCTCGTATGATAAAACGACGCTACCGCCCCTTTTATGGTTTTCGTACGGAAACGAGACATTGCAGCAGGCATCTTTCAACTGTGCAGCGGGCGTAGAACATGTCATCAGGGCTCGTTCGTGCTCCCTTCTTATTCACATCTGTTAATTTATTGGTGCTTTTTTCATCATGCACCAACCTGGAGCGGTCAGAAATCGGGTGCCGGGATAGTGCGCTGGCAGCGGTCGAGGCACCGTCGGCATGTCTTCGTGGCACCCTCGACGGCCCCACCCCTTCGTTTGGGCCCTCGGCCGCACCGTGCTACTACGTCTTTCGTTTATGTACGCGCGTGTTACGACAGTGCGTGTAACTTCGTAAAATACTGAGTGAAATCATCTGAAAAGGGGAATCCAGCTCCAAGCGTTCTCCCTCGGAGCGACTGCCTTTTGAAAGGAGGGTAAGCATTCACTTTTTTGCGAGACCGTCGCCCAGTGTGTAAGTAACATTATCGGCATCAAATGAATCGCAAATATCGGTACGCTTAGCCCAAGCAGTAGCAATTCTTTTGTGCGCCCTGTCTAGTTATCATCAGTGCGTACAACCTGTTCGGTACTACTGCGCCATACCAACGCAGTGGGATATTAGGATTAAACACAGAAAGTAAAATACTGCAGAGGACAGCGGCCATTCTTGCACAATTTGCCGATTCTATGATTAATATATGCACCGTATGAAGCGGGAGCGGCTGGTCCTGTGCCATATTTTCCACAGACATCTTTATATGTGGATGCGCTCAAGCGGTTTGCCACTGCACGAAGCAGCAGTTTTCACCAGCAACTGCATCCGGAGAGCTGCCAAGCCCGATGTGCGTAACCGACAGCGATAATTACTGCACGGCAAGCACTGCATGTTTACAAAGATCTGTACTACCTGCCCTCCTGTTCGAGTTTCATTTTACGCCGAGAGTGCGTAGTCTACCCTAAGGCTGGTGGCCGCACGACGGATGCCAATCTTCGGCAAGTTTAAGGAGATTGCTAAGTTACGTAACTTGGTTGCTGTATTGCGTGAGTGCTGCCATTACGCAAGGACCAAACAGTATCGGCGACCGTGTGTGGTTCGCCTTCAGCAAGTTGTTTATCAATCTTGTTCACATGTAGAATAACGATCACAACTGCGTTATACAAGTTTCTAAGCAAGTAACTGAGTCACACCTGCTATCTGATCATGTTAACAACCACGCCGCTGTGGGTACATCTGGCGAAAATTACGCCCAACGGCACATTCTACTTCTGTACACGAACATAAGAAGTGTCTTTTCTGGAACAGTACAGCTATCATTTACCCTTTAACCATTTTAACAATCCCTTGTGATAGTAACTGACACATGGCTTACTGATATTGTTCCCGATAGCTGCACTTTGAAAAGCTAGGATTCACTTAACTACTTTCCAGTTGAAAGGAGCAATCTGATAAGCGGCGTTTAGGCGACAGCGCAAATTTTTTTTTATGCGCGCATTCATTTTGGCACTTTTTTAGAGTATGCCTTGTTATTCATGCGAAACACCAGTTAGCTGGCTTCTTACACCACCTACCGCTATATCTAGATTTAGTATTCCAGGTTGATACTATCTCCTTCGATTTCTCCGAACTTTTCGGCTAAGTTGCTCACCATTTACTGATATGAAAGCTGAACATTCTCGGGCTTTCATCCAAACGTCACTGCATGGATTACGGGTTTCGTCTCATCGAGGGTGCAATGCACATCTGTTAACAGCTACTCTTCTACAAAAGTGACATGCGGTGTTCCTCAGGGCGGCGTTCTTGGGTTCACCTATTCCTCACACTGATCTTAAAGTAAATAACACATGGAGTTCAACGTGGTATATGAATCTTACCAGTGGGAAAAAAATGCCATCATTGCCAGGCGCACCTACTGCATTCCACAATCCTTCATGCTAAATAAAGACTCGTTTGAACTTTTAACTTAATTTACGTAGCTTCGCGTTCACTTACGGTCTCATATAACGTGCCGTCATAATATCCGACTGAAGTTTGCTTCAGCTAACCACTCATTGGGTCTCCTGAAGCGCAGCTTTAAGTATGCTCCAGCTGAACTACGTAGCTCACACTCATACGTCTCAAAATTGAGTATGCATTAGCCACAAGGGACCCTTCCAAACTCTTTATAATCAGTGAAATAAAATCGCTGCGAAACCGCGCGATGCCTTTCACCGATTCTGAGTACTCATCATATACTAGAATTTTGGCATTAAAAGGTCGCGCTCAGCTTAACGACTTATCTCGTAGTCACACAAGCACACGTATTTCATTGCACAGTCCTTATCACCATCCCTACATTAATCGCACTATCGTACCACCGACAGACTTCTTACCAAGTACTGCCACCATGTCTTCGAGATAAAACGGATAACTTTACGTCCAGCTTACAACGTTTATTCATTCCTCAAAGAATAGTTGAATGGGTTGACGATGGATTTATGGGGCTTTAGATCCCAAAATTACGAAACGATTACGAGAGACGCAGTAGTGGAGTACTCCGGAAACTTTGACAACCTGGGGTTCATTAACGTGCACTGAAATCGCACAGTACACGGACCTCAACATTGCGCCTTTGTCGAAAGGCAGCCTCCACGGCCTGCATTCTATCCCGCGCCCTTCGGATCAGTAGACTAGTGCCATATCCACTAGACCACCGTGGCGGGGCATTAGCTGAACGGAATAACATACCATCTCACAAATACCCAGAGACCGACTTAGCAACATTTCAGGAGCTTTTGCGAAACAATTAAGAGCGAATGTGAACCGCCAATTTATACCCTATATTCTTCAGCGTACAAACTACTTGTGATTTGTTTGACGTGTTTACAATCTGAGTCATTGGTGTTTGTCTGACTTTTTTGTTTCCCCCTAAACATGCGTAGTGTCCGAGCGAGGCCTCTTTTTGCGTTTTTACCTGTATACTATGTTGATTTAGTACCATGAACTTACGTTTTTCTCAGAAAATCTTGGACATATTGCTTCTTCACTTCTTTACAGGATCATTTATTTTCTTTGTTAATGCACTTTGTAAAACATTTCTCTTTCTCATTTTCTTTGGTGCCTAGTAACCTGAGAAGAATAGGTTGTTCACTCTTTTTGTACCCGCTATACAGTATCCCTTCTGGCGCCTTTAAGATTATTAGAAAATAAATCACGGGAAACAACCATGGTAGCAACCCTGCACGCCCGACCACGCAATTAATTTTATCAAAATGAAATCTGTAGAAAAACGTCTGTAGCCTTAACTAAACCCTACACATGACTGGTCGGACTGTAATTTGAAGGCACGACAAAACTAATCATTTTACGTACAAACTCAGATATTCCGAGCTTTACATACCGAAAGAGCTCATTTTACTTAATGTTCTATGAGAAGGCGATGCGAACATGGTCTAGTGGAACTGGAGTAGCCAGAAGTTTTCTTGTGTTGTTATATCATGCAGTGTCTCAACATTGTGGACGGGGGAAAAAACGGGGAAGGGGTAATAGTTTTGCAGCGCTCAGTATAATATTCCGGCACGTGTTTTGAAAAAGAGACATCCCTTCCAGCTATGTCCCTGCCTTAGCGTCGCACTGTTACAGGAGAAGCTTAACCGTCCTCCAAATTTGACGGCTCACTACCGATGTAACAATATTTGAAGAAAGCCTCACATCGGCGAACTGTGTGTTCAGTATGTATATATATATATATATATATATATATATATATATATATATATATGTATAACATCATTTCAAGACATACTTACATGCTTAAAAAGAAAAGGTCACGTTACATATCCCTTTCCACTAGATATAGGCCACATCTAAAGATTTATTTATATGCTTCACGCCTTCTCTAAAGATACTAGCAATGTTTTTTTTTCTCGAGAGAACCCATCATAGTAAATTGAAGCCACTTCGAAGCTGTGACAATCGGGGGAGTCGCAAAGCTTTGCTTTTATTGTCAGTCACGACGTAAGAGGCCAGGGTGTCACGTTAACTGTCACTATAAGGCAGCACCACCACATGGTGTAGCAGTGGGCTGAGGCAAATGGTGCATGCAGTGGTTTGAAGGCTGGTGTGAGACGGCTGTTCAGTTCTGTATTATCCAGGACAAAAGAAGGAACAAGTTCGTCCTAATTTTTTTTCCTTTTCGCGTCTTTCTCTTTCTTTCTGTGTTTTTCACGTATTTTGTTCACTCTTTATCTCTGCCTATATTGCCCGTTGCATTGATACCAACACATACCAGTTGGCTTTTCTTTCTCTCTCTTTCTTTACCTCTTTCTTATACTGCCCTTTGAATAACTATCATCCTATAACACTGAGTTGAGGGCATCACTGAGTGGGGGTAGAGGACCCAGGGGAAGACAGGGCCGGATTTTGAGTTTAGTTTCACGCCACACCGCAGTTCATAGATTTCAAGCGCAGCTATAGTAGAGTTATCCTGTTAAAATAAGTGTAAGGAGTGCAAAAGACCAGCCAACTGACTTACTCATCATCTTGGCAGACCGATAGAGCTGTTAACGAGCTACTCACAATCTGGGTATGCCCAGTGGCAGAGATTCCTTGCAGCGTTCTGTTTCGATTACACAGGCTAACGTAAAGGGCATCCGTTTTCGATCCTCCCACGTGGGTTCCCTGTCCGGACCAAGTACTTCGTCGATCTCTTCTTGCACCCACCGCTGAAGTGTGTCTGGGTGGGCGGCGAAATTAGCCAAGTGAAAAAGGATGGAAGTGGTGGCACCTAGTATTCCCGCTCCGATGAACGCCTTGACGTTTCCCACGAGGTGCCGGTCTGCAATAAACCGAGGGAATGGAATGTGAAACGAAACTTTAAAAAAAGCAGAATACTTAGATTCGAACTACTGATTGCCACCTCTGAACTGTCTCTTTTTGTTCTCATATTTAGAAAATACAGTAATCGTAGTGCGCAGGACCGGCGAGCATAGTATCCGGAGTAACCAGAGCACCTGGGTCATTCGACGCCAAATGTACCAAACATTGCACTCGACCCTATCCAATTGTGTTGTAAAATGTGGTGGACACTGATGTCAGTGCACTATTTGCCCTCGGAAAGTATTTCTTGGGGAATTTTTTGTCTATTACAGTGATTTGGATTTTGCCGTAGTGCGTGAAACCTAGCTTGCGAAAAATAGTCTAAAAATAGAATACTTCACGGAACACCTTAAATATTTGCTACTTGCTTGAAAAGGAATGACACTACCTTATTATCACCCATAGACGACCACTACTTCGTCTCACGATGGGCTTTGTGGTGAAGCAATGCTGCAGTTCTGGGCCCATCTTTATTATTTTTTTAAAAAATTCTATGAAAATTAGACACAATAGGACTATATCACAAGGCTGGACAGTTGGCAGTAACCTAAGCGTGTCGAAAAAAATATTGAAATCGTTGACAGGGTAGTTTCGAAGTGAAAGGGGCGCAAGTAGAGTGGTGATGCGGTCCAAGTAAATATGCACGCTTGGTCCCATTTGGAAGAGCGAACAAAGTAGATTTATTTGGGAAAGTTTAATCGCAGTGATTTTTGCTTTAGGCGAGAAACAAAAATTTATGTTGAGCGTTCACGGCGTGCCTGGGCGCGGGCCCGCAAGTCCGCTTCACGGCGCTGCCACACTTCACTGGGGAACTCTTTTTCACGTCCGCCGACTCTTGACGGCTCCCGTCCGTCCTCTCCCGTCCTTCAGAACGGTTACTCCCAGTGGGCCCAATCTATGCTCCAGACACTAAAGCAACACGAGACCACAATAAAACTGACGGACAGCCATCCGGACGTAGACAATCACCTCCTCCATCTTTGGGAGGCCCGTCGCAGCCTCACAAAGCGATGGCGCCGACAAAAACACAATCGCAAACTCCGCATGCGGATACTAGATCTGACCCAGAAGGCGGCCGAGTACGCTGCCCAACTCGCCGATTCAAATTGGGTAGATCGATGTAATACTGCCGCCAGGCAAATGTCTGGTCGCAATACATGGAGACTATTCCGCAGTCTCATCGACCCTGCTCAAACCCGAGGTGAAGCACAAAAACATCTACACCGAGCTTTTCATAATTTTCAGGGATCCACATCAAAACTAGCTCTCTCTCTTCGGGATCGCTATCTGTGCACTCAGCAGGACTCGCCGGGCTCCGAGTATAACTACGCAGGCAGAGAGAACTCGGAACTGGACGCTCCTTTCCAGCTGCATGACCTCCGTGCGGCTCTTGCCAAAATGAGGCGGGGCACAGCACCCGGGAGAGACAAAGTCTCAGTCAAACTTCTAGCAAACCTACCCGATCATGCGCACAACTCGCTTTTAGAATACATCAATGCCATCTGGTCCGGAAAAATACCCCTCCCGCTGGATTGGAAAACGTCTCTAGTAACCTTCATACCAAAGGCAGGAAAACCCATTAATACTGACAACCTTAGGCCAATTTCTCTTACTTCCTGCACGGGGAAGCTAATGGAAACCATGGTCAGGGATCGTCTCTCCTCCTTCTTGGAAGCGCGTCATACTTTCGCCGACTCCATGTACGGATTTAGACCTCAGAAATCTGCGCAGGACATACTCCTACAACTACACCATGAAGTCCTCACTCCCGTAGAACATCCCCGAAATGACAAAATCATTCTAGCGCTTGACCTTAAGGGAGCCTTTGATAACGTCAAGCACGAAGTCATTTTAGCTCATCTCAGTGCCACTAACTGTGGCGAGCGCACTTTCAACTACGTCCGAAACTTTCTCACTGACAGAACTGCGTACATTCGCATACAAGATCAGGAATACGGCCCTTACAAACTCGGCACGCGGGGCACACCACAGGGCGCTGTGTTGTCTCCCCTGCTCTTCAACTTAGCTATGGTACAGCTCCCGGCCCAACTGGTTGCTGTCGACGGGATAAAGCATGCGCTTTATGCCGACGACATCACCCTGTGGGCCGCAGAGGGAAACCTGGGCAACATGGAGGACAGCCTGCAAACCGCAGCCCATATAGTGGACGAATATGCGGCATACTGCGGCCTCCAGTGTTCCCCACAGAAGTCACAATTCGTGCACATTCGGCCCACGGCGAAGTGCACTTCGTCCATCAAAATTTCTTTAAAAACTGGACCTATTAACGAGGCCCAGGAGATCCGTGTCCTTGGTCTCCACATTCATAAAAACCGCAGAGCAGAGACAACGCTTAACAAACTCCGTAAGGTTGGAGAACACGTGGGCCGTATGGTCCGTCGGGTCTCGAACAAGCGGGGGGGTCTCAAAAGCAGGGATGCGCTTCGTCTCGCACATGCTTTTGTCACGAGTCGCATCTTGTATGCAACTCCGTACCTGCACTTACGGAAACACGATGAAGATTTCTTGGAGGCGACCCTCCGCAAAATCATCAAGCGTGCCCTAGATCTCCCTATTTCTACCTCTAATGCGAGACTTCTTGCTTTGGGGGTAGTCAACACTTACCGGGAGCTTCGGGAGGCCCACTTAACAAACCAATACACCCGCCTGGCACAGACACCGTCAGGCAGACGACTCCTAGATCGCCTGCATATCAGGCATGAATTCCACGCACAGGAGCGGGAACGAGTGCCCGAACACTGGAAATACGCCATCCATGTTCGACCCCTCCCTACCAATATGTCTCATGAGTCACACACCGGGCGCCGCGAGGCACGGGCTCTTGCTCTTCGGCGCCTCTACGGCTCCAAAAAAAACGTCTTTTATACTGACGTCGCCGGCCCTTATCACGGGGTTTGGTATACGGCCGCCGTTGTCCACCAAGACAGGCAGGTGGATGGCCTCTCCTTCCGTGCACACAATGTCACCCATGCTGAAGAGGTGGCCATAGCCCTAGCCATCTCGCATGATAATTCGAGAATCATCATATCAGATTCCAGAGGAGCCTGTCGCAATTTCGAACTGGGACGGATTTCACCCCTAGCGGCCAAAATTCTTCGATCCTGTCCGCGGGTAGGTTACCCCTCTTCCCGCTCGCTAATCTGGACTCCCGGTCATCAGGGCCTACCAGGCAATGAGGCAGCTCACGCTGCTGCCCGCGCACTCATTCCCCGGGCCACTGCCTCGCCCACCGATGACATTACCGATCCAGACGAAAATTCTCCTCTACTCACCTTTAAAGATATAAGTGCCCATTATCGGGACTCCCACCGCCGCTTTCCTGCGCCCTGCAAAGGGTTGAAGAAGGCGGACGAGAGAATTCTTCTGCGCCTTTTCACAAACACGCTTCTGTGCCCGGCAGTGCTTAAACATTTTGACCCTTCCTTTTCTGGCCTCTGCCTGTACTGTGGGGAGGTCGCTGACACCTACCACATGGTATGGGCATGCCAGCTCAATCCTTCTATAACCCCCAACCTAAACCCAACCCGAGAGGACTGGGAGGCGGCCCTGCTCGGCTGCCTGGACCTTCCGGCCCAACAAGCCATGGTCCAGCGTGTCAGGACAGCGGCGTCGACCAATGGGGTGCCTGACTAGGGACTCCACCCAGTAGTGTAGGCAGGCTCGCCCATGGGCTGGTTTGCCATACAACCTCTCTGTAAATAGCAATAAATGTTTTTCACCACCACCACCACTCTTGACGGGTTGGGTCTCAGGTGCTCCAACGAGTAATGTAGTCTTTCCATATGTTCTGAAGGTGTGCGCAGAAGGCAAGGTTGCCCCAAAAAAGTCCTACAAGGAGAATTTTTGAGCCCCATAGCCTTGCTGCCGAATTGACCTCCAGTGTTTTGTTTGTCGTGGTACGCAGTCCCTAACGAGAGGGAGCTTGTCTACCCAATGCGCTCTATCCAACATGTCTTTTGAAGACACCTTCAGCTGTCGGTGTACGCGCGCTGCTATTCCATTGCTACCTGCGTGGTAGGCCTCGGTGTACTGTAAAAGTGTTCCGAGAAGTCTTCCTAGCACCGACGACAGGTGGCACTGCAACTGCAACTCCATGCCTTCGCGTTGTTGTAGGACTGCTCCCACTGTCGCCGTTGAAGAGACAACCATGGGGCGTGTTGGCGAGATTGGAGGCGGGTGCATTAAGCGCCGCAGAAGAGAGCTACATTTTTACTTCCCGCAAGATTTTTTCGTGCTCTGCTGAACAGTGAAACAAGGGTTATTTATTGCCGTCCCGGCGTAGCAAGTGAGTTAGCGGCTTTAAAATGTGGGTACAGGATGCGATGAAGCACCAGCGAATTTGCTGAGCCAGAAAAACTGAAACTTCTGGAAAGAGATAGGAGTGGGAAGCACCGTGACTGCCTATACCTGTGATTTCAGGTGCAATGTTTCTAGCGAGGTTATGTGCTGTCAAGGAGATCTGGTGCGTCAATACCAAAGGCTCACTTTTGGAGCTTCGAGTCGTGACCGCGCTTGTCAAGACGATCAAAGAGTACACGTAGATTATTTTCGTGTTCTTCCGGCGTGTTTCTCGCAAACAAAATGTCGTGTATGTAGACTAAGGCAAAGGGATGGCCTGAGGGTCACTTCGTTCATTAAGCGTTAGAACTCTTCGTGCCGCGTTGTTTTGGCCGTATGGCGTGCAAACTTAAAGGGGCCTAAGATGTCGTTATCGTAATCTTTTGTTATGTCTCTCTGCTCCAATGGGATGGCATTGTAAGCGGCCATCAGATCTACCTTGGAGAAGATGGTCGTTCGCGCGAGCTGAGCAGTGAAATCATGGATGTGAGGAAGGGACTCTGATCCGCCGCCATGCCAGCGTTCAAAGCACGGTAATCGGCACAAGGCTGCCAGTCTACATGTTATTGTCGTGGCTCCATGTGCGGCAGCGAAGACCAGTTAGAGGAGAAAGGCGGAACAATGTCGAGGTAAAGGACATGTTGGAACTCTTGGCGGGTGACATCGTGCTTTGTCCGGAGTGCCTGTATGGTATAGAGGCGACGGGTGGGCCGATGGAGACGATGTGATGTGTCACCTTATGCTCGGTTGGCAGATCAACGTTCCGTGGTTTGGTGAGCGCAGGAAATTCCTCCAGAATGTTACGAAACATTCACCCTTGGTTGAAACGACACATACTGAAGGAAGAGAGGTCAGATTTCAATCTGAGAAGAGAGAGAAGTTATACTTTCTTTAAAGTGGCGATCACGAACGCTGACGTCAAGATGCAGTGGCTCGAGAAGTCAGTTTCGAGGATAGCAAAATTGATGTCCGCCGCAAAGTAGACTGATGTGAATGTGCACTCAAGTCCAATGTTCATCGTCATCGGCTTCACACCACAAGGCTCAATGGTATGGTCATTTACGGTAACTAAGCTCGAAGTAGACTTTTCCAGTCGGCGATGTTCGGCAGTTGCAGGGAGGATGGACACCTCAATTCCAACGTTGCGCAGGAGGCCTGTTCCGTAGATAAGGTTGACTACGAATAGGAGGGGCTTGCACGATGGCTGGTGCCGCACTCCGCCGTTAGTGATTGTCCTCTGCGTTTCCAGGCCACGAACATCGTTGACTGCAGCGGGTGGCTTGCTCACGGAAGCCGCGGTAGTACGGGTAGACCAGGTCGATTTGCCTCGCTTGAGGGGTTGGAGAGGTGCGAGCTTCCCCCATGGAGATACGAATGGTGCGGCGCTGAGCAGTGCGTGTTGCAGTTGTTGAACCGGGTATATCGACTATGCCCTTCAAGAGACTCAATCGGTCTGCCTCTTGGAATGTCCGTGCTACGGCAATTGATGCTCGTGTTGACATGGTCCAGTAGCCGTGGCGGTCAGCATGTTGAACAAGACTCTAGACAGCCATGTCGTCAGAGCCGGCAAGTATCCCGTGCGTTCCTTCTGGCAGGCATTGGAGAAACAGCTCGCGGAGCACACTTTGTTGGCGTTGTTCGGATGCCTGCGGACACTGTAACTGACGCATTCCGTGAAGCAATTGAGATGGCTGCTGGTCAGTGAACTCTGCGTGTCACAGGAGCTTTTGCAGGCGGCTCAGCTTTGACGCCTCGAGACGCTGGGTAATGGAGCTGTTCAGGTCGTCGTACGCGTTCTCAGATAAAATTGACGCGAGCACATTGCCGATCGCGTCAGCGATAGTGGGTGGCAGAGCGGCGACGGCGCGCTCTGCTAAAGATCAGAAGGACGTGTAGTATCGCTGAAGCGCATTTGTAGAAAATCACCAAAAGCCTTCCAGCAGCACATTAAGGAAACAAAAATCCGCGACCCAGCATTCATAGGAACTACGTAATCGTGTACTTAATGAGCAAACAGACAACGAAGCCTAGGAAAGCATACGAGAACTTAACTCTAGTGTTGTAATTGTGGAGTAAGTAGAAAGGGATTAAAGCGGTCGGAATGACAAACCTGCCTTCGGTGGGAACCGACCCCACGACCTTCGGATGACGAGTCTGATGCTCTACCGCTGAGCTACGAAGGAGGTCGTCCTCCCGTCCACTTTATTGGGTATTTATGTACATATTATCCTGGCAGTGTTAGGCAGCGCCACTCGTAACCATGGCGGAGTGTGTGGAACACACTTTCTTGCCAGGAGGTGTCACGTGGAACGTGAACATACGATGAGATGGCTGCTGCCCAATAAGCCTTCGCATGCTACCTAAAGTCACCAAGTCAGCGGCAACGAGGCCCAAGCTATGATGTAAAGAAAGCGAAGGGGTCAAGGGCTCGTTTCGTTATTTGTTAGAAACAACTTAATCAGCAAACTGACAGTGAAGCCTAGGAAAGCATAGGGGAACTTAATTGTAGTGCTGTAATTCTGGAGTGAGTAGAAAGAGACTAAAGTGGACGAAAAGACAAGCCTGCCTTCGGTGGGAACCGAACCAGCGACCTTCGGATGACGCGTCCGATGCTCTACCGCTGAGGTACAAAGGCAGGTTAGTCTTCGTCCACTTTAATCTTTTTCTAATCAGTCAACAATTAAACACTACAATTAAGTTCCCCTATGCTTTCCTAGGCTTCATTGTCTGTTTGTTCATTCAGTTGTATGTAAGAAATAAAGAAACGAGCCCTTGACCCTTTCGTAATCGTGTATTCTATTCTCTATTACCTAACCAGAACGAAATAGATAATACTCACACTCAAATACTGGAGCCATATCTTGCTTTGATTCCTCGACCTTCTTCAGATACCTCGGAACAAAATTTCGCTTCATCTCTCCGGTGCTTCTTGGTGGTTGATTCACAATCTCTTTCCTTCAAAAACCGATAACAAGGATAACCCGTTCGAGCAAACACTTCACAATCAATCTTGCATACTGCGAGGGCAAAACCTCGCACTATGTGCAGAATGTCCCGAATGCTCTGCACATAAATCTGTGTAATATATGAACATAGAAGCTTGTGTAAAATGCATTCTGTATTGACCACAAGGCTTAAACTATTGGACCTCAATTAACGCATAATCTGCAAATACCTTTCAGCTAAGGCTAGTGTCAGTGAGCTGTGCCCCCTTGTTTGGCTTCCTTTCTCGTGGGTCGCCTAAACCATTCGTGCAACCACTGAACATGCAAATTGACTAACCAGCTAAGCGCACTACATTATAGTTTAGACGACCATCACAGCTGGGCCCTTTGTTTGATTTATATGGTCAAGAGAAGCCAGTAACTATAGAGCGGTGTACATAGAAAGGCGCAGTGTGATCGTACGCAGGGCTACCAAAGCTGATTTTAAAAGCGTCTGCAGACTACATATGCGATTATCGCTCAAAAGTGCGGTCGTACGTGATTTGGAAAGGAGCGACAAACGTTTCCACACTCACAGCACAGTGTAATTGAAAAAAAAATAAAAGCAACAAATTAAAGCAGTCCTGTGACTTGAAGTCAGGAGTTGGACGGAAATGAGTATGGTCGGGATGGAACATATTGACGAAAATAAACGGCACCGACCAAAATAAAGATGGAATGACGTTTCGGTTCCCACACTGGAGCCTTGATCACAATCGTCATTCCGAAACGTCATTCCGTTTTTATTTTGGTCGGTGCCGTTTATTTTCGTAAATAAGTCCTGTGACTTCCTTTAAACGTCGTAGCATGAGGATTAATGACCATCATACCATTATATTCCTGACGAACCTCCGCATTCTCTGGTGGCACCGCCGACCTGCGACTTTCCTGTTCCATTCAAGATTTTGATGCTCACAGCACGTGCGTTCTTCGCTCTCAGGCGAACTCACCCGCATTGGAGTACTTAGAGCTGCAACGCATATTACCAAGACCTGGCACCTCTGGAGGACGCCGGCATCATGGACGCATGATGCCGCGAAGCGTTGGAAGAGATGTGGCACTTGCGATCTTGGCAAAGTTCGCAGCTACACGCGACCGAATAGAACGACAGCGCTTACACGACGCCTGAGCCTGCGGTCTTGAATGGTTTCCCCTTATCGGATGCAGAAGACCATCTGAGAGAAAATCAAGCCGTAACACTAGCTTCCGTAACTGAACTGCCCGAGCGAATTTTAACTGCTGAGGCGATCTTTAACGAGACGCCACACGGCCTGCTGAACAGAAAGACTGTAGACGCTGCAAAGCATGATGACATGGTTGTTACTCTGAGAGCGAACCTGCTAGTCGAGCTGTAGGAATATTTGTCGTCTTCAACCCCACGCCATACGAACGCCCACTGCTTAGCTGTTGGGAAGTGCAAGCCTCCCAACTGGAACTCCTGCGATTCCACTGGTGCCGCAAGCTATGGCAGCAATTTTAGATGCAGTGGGACAGTTTTGGTATTTTTGGATGATAGCAGTAGCGTACCCAGGATTTCTGGGCGTGCGATTACATAGTTAGTTGTTGCGTGTGTCAAAAAGGAGGCGGGGGAGGGGGGCGGAGTGGGCACCTTGCGCAATGCGTCATTTCGATGCCTCAACTAGAGGAATCGTAAAGTGCCAAATAGTAGTAGTAGTAGTAGTAGTAGAAGACTTTTATTGAAGCCCAATATTACAGGCTCAGCATTTCTACCGCCTGTGCGACTAAGCGGCGCTGAACTTCCTCCTCTTCAGAGCCAATTGAGCCAGTCGAGCCAGGTGCTGATTGATAGGGAAGGGGGAGGGTAAGAAGCCGATTGCTGAGCAACAGGGCAGTGGAAAAGGCAATGCGAAAGGTCAGCATATGATTGGTGAGGGGCAGTTAGGACAGGAGGGGGCAGAGCGGTACTTGTAGAGGAAGAGGCGAGAGGTAAGTGCATTCATTTGAATCTGCCTCAGAAGGCGAGCCTCCGGCACGGTGAGCGATGGATGAGGGGGAGGATAGAGTCACTTGTCGAGGCGGAGCTGGAGGTATACATCCCTGATAGTTTGGCGTAGGGAGATCCTCCCCCCGCTCGCCAAAGTTTTCCCATCGTCCTCCGAAGGCTTAGGCTATGGGATCAACGGTGCCCGGTGGAAAATGTCGCGGGCGAGCTGCTGGGCCAGCTCATTGCCGTCGATCCCCGAATGCCCAGGCACCCAGCGTAGGAAGACGGTGGAAGGCTGTAATGCGGAGACCGCCTGCTCGACCTCTCGTTGGAGGGAAGGGGGTAAGGTACGGTTTTGTATGTGGCGGATAGCGGCGTAGGAGTCGGAGTAGACTGTATACTCTGCGAGAAAAGGAAGGGAGGGAAATGACCGTAGGGCGTGGACAATCGCGAGGACTTCTAGCGACAGTACATCTGGAGGGTGTAAGTATGGCCCACTGGTGTGGGTTTCAGGTGCCGTAAGGTGAGAATGGTAGAGAGCGAAGCCACAGGAACCTCGAGGAGCCACGAAAGAGGCATCCGTGTATGCAACTCCCTGGGTCTCAAAAAAGAGGTGAGTGATGTTGCGCGGCCGCGTGACGGCGGCCGGCATGCAAGACGGGGTACATATTGGACGGAAGAGGGAGGATACGAAGGTTGGGAGCCGGAGAGGATATTGGAGAAGGGGAAGTGGAAACGGGGATGGGAAGGATGCACGCTTGGGCGAGTATCCATTGACCCTGACGGGTGTGGGAAAGCCTGGCAAGCTGGGAGTCCCATTGCCAAATGAATGTAACATAAGTGATGACCATAATTTTAGGGGCGAAGCTCCTTATGCCGTGGGTCTGTCCATCCTCCGTTTGTAGTAGCCACCTCTGGTTCGTGAAGTGCTCACTAGATGGCGTGATGGCGCTGCTGTGCTCGCTTCATTCAGATGTATGGGAACGCGTAGTATGAGAGTCTGTCTGTCTGTCCGTCCGTCCGAGCACTGCGGTGCTTCTTAGCTAGTACGTGAATTGATCAATAGATGGCGCGGAGGCGCTCGCTGCGTGCCGTAGTGTGATGGGAGGCGCTAGATGGCGACACACAGTGTTTGTCACGTCTTTGATGATGTCACGTCTTTGGGCAAGATTCACGGAAGATTCACGGTTTTTACCGATGAACATCCGGAGCTTCGCCCACTCATCATCATTCACTCCGTGGATATGGTGGATTATTTTTCATTATTCGTTCGACGATTTGCAGGAACATCTTGCAAGAGCTGGACAGGGCCATAAAGCGATTCAGCAAAGCACTACACGTGGAAACTGAACGGAAAATTGAATAAAGCAGCGCATAGCCGCGATAACATAGTTCCAAACAACATTTTCTGGCACGTGCTTAGTTTGCCGCTCCATGCAGTCATAAGGGTGCCGACATGCCGACCGGTTAGAGGTAGTGCGATGCTGCTTAGGAAAGCTCTGCAGGTCGGCACGTTCGAAATTATGACAGCGTTATATATTAATGTTGTTTCCTTTGAGCCTCGTCAAACTCTCTATGAAAGTGAAGTGTTGGCCTATAGCTGCATTTGTAGTCTGAATGGGTACATTAATTCTATGACAACCGTTCATAAACAACTCATAAAATCAATGAAATAATTTGTAAAATAGGACCATTGTGACTAGGCTTAAAAATGTAGAGAAATGACGCGACACAGACTCAAAGGCGCTAACAAATTCTTTATTCAAGTATATAACACTTTACTGCAGAGCTTAGAAGTAACTCCCGTTGTCTTGCTGCAGCACATCTTACTTTGAGGCTGTTACTGGAAGTCCTCTTATTTCCTATTACTACCAGAATAACAATAAAGGTATTAAAATACTATCTTTTGGATCCCTTTTCTCCGCATCGTTATTACAATAAGTCCCATCATTCTGAGGTCTTCTTTCAATTATCCTCGGTGTTTAGCACTATAAAAATGTTTCTCACGAGGTAGTGGCGCGAGAGGAGGCTCCCACACACAGGATTACTACCGAGAGATCACATCTCACCAAGACATCGGTGTATTTTCCTTATGAGAAGTTTATAAGAGGGAAGTTTGGACAAGAGGATTCATTTATTTTTACAATAGGTTCAAAGTATCAGTATATCGACAAATTTAACTCAAGGTCATCTCGTATACGGTTTAAATCTGAAAATTAAAACACATCATGAATAATATCTCCGAAAATACTTTTTTAGGCTAGGAAAACGAGTGAGCTGTTGACGCGCATTATCATAAAATGGTTGGCAAAATTAAGCTGGGATCATTCAAGTGCCTTAGGCGTGCTGGCAGACGTTTCGAAAGAAGGATTGGCCTTTTTCAAAGCCGCTGGGTCATCATAGGATTGCTGATTTGGTACAGTTCATGTGCCTACTCTCTTGCCTTGCTCCTGATATTGGTAACCTGAGCAAGAGAACTCAGAGAGAAGTCAATATTGTGCACTATTTAGGGCAGTAGCACGGGCATAAGAAAAACGCCGCGCTTCTCATGGTAGAAAGAGGTTATGGTCAGAGGCAAAGTCTGATGAAACTTCACACGCGGGCAAAGCAAGCAAGTCGAGCTGGCGAGATGAACTATAGCGGCATCTATGGTTTCATTACGAAAGACAGTAAATTGTAGAGAAGCGGTGGTTTCATGTTCAAGCTCTTACCTAGACAGTCGTCGCAGCGGTGAGTTTTGTAAGCATTTTAGAAGGTTGCTAATGACTAACGACTAATGGGATTGACGAACTCAAGGATTACGCTAGTTTAGTCAGTTGGAACAACGAAGATAATTCAAGAGCAAGACTGGTTGACCTAGGGACCTATACTTACATTTGGAATAAATTGATAATGAACCGGTGAGGTGATACTTCGGATAGGATTCGTGATCAAACGGAAAAACGGTTGTTCTTCTTCGTCGTGGTTCTGCGCATCATGAAGGTTTTAGTGTGCGAAATAAAATTTTCAGTTGAAGTGTAGCGCTCTTGTTGTCTGTATCCTGTCTGTGGTTTGTGTGTTTTTGCGCTAATTATGTCTCATCCGAGTACGCACCAAATAGCCCAGCTTTCTTCGTCGATATCCAATAATATACTGCCATGCCAGCAAATTCGCTCAACGAGTCGCGCATCTTCCAGACCTCCCGCTTTGAACACCACGCGCACCTGTGTACCAGAACATGCAACTTGAACCGGAACCATGCCCCCTTTCATCAAATCGGCCAGAACCATCGGAACAAACGAAGAAGAACGAAGTCTGAGAGAAGATCTGGCCAGGCCGGCGATGGGCGGTCCATATCACTATCGTCCGCCAGGATCATACGGGGCAGCATCCACGTTAACAGACCTGACCAGCGTTTTATACCATTGTCGCTGTCCTTACGTCACCCTGTAATCAGCTCTGGATTGCTCACGTAATCTTCAGCCTGCCATCGTCTATTTGACGTGGAACTACATTGTGTCGCGGCACCGGCGGGCCGCATCCATAGAGAATGTGGAGCATTTTTGTGCGTCGAGTACTCCATCGAATGATAACTGTTTTGTTTTACGATATCAAATGCTATTACGTGCTGCATTTCACGTAAAAGGCAACAAACAAGCGTCCTGAAAATAAATTTTTCGCCATGAGCGCGAACATTGCAGCATTAAAACCCGGAAGAAAGGAAGAGCAGTCGATACGAACTGAGCACGATAAGACGATCCCGTTCAAATCTCAGAGGGACCCTGCAATGTTTTTGGAACATGGTCTGAAAACAGTTCCAGTTAATAGAGGACACGCGTGTTAAGAAGTCAGTGAAATATTGCGTTACACGAACCAGGGATCTCACAACTTCTTTAAAAATGTAGCGGAACATCACTTGTTCGCCTTTCCAAAAGTGATGCCACAGGTAGCGCCGAGTACATTGGATGATTTTGTTGGTCTCAAAGAAATATACATACATTTCCTTTGTCGAACTCGAAACAAATGTATAAAGCATAGCAGAGGACATTCTCGCGATGATCGAATCACTAATACTACCTCTATTTGAAACAATGAAGTCAATGTTTCTTGTGAGGTCGTACGCTGCAAGAAGATCAGGCGGTTTCCAAGCGTATTTGCGAGCAGATCCGGTGCGCACAGCGCACTAATGCTTGGCTCACGCGTTGAAAGGAGCCTACATGTGTAAATACCACCGTCTTGAGGCATTGTTAAAAAGAATTAATGGTTCCCATCCACGCTCTGAAGGCGGTTGTACAGCGAAGCTGTCAATTACAACCAAAACAATTCTCCATTGCAACGTCAGTTGTATTTCACGTGCACTTTGATGCCCTGCGAAGAATCTATGGCTACTACACACCAGTGAAGCAGCTGAGTTGATCGTGTTCTCTTGCCTCTTTGGCTCCTCCTCACCCTCACGTCATTTCTCTGCACTTTCACTTCAATTTTCCATCCCTTGTTGTACTACATACCACGCGTGCTGTAGGAGAGATGGCGGCGTCTCGGCCCGCAGTGAGTCGCGGCCAGCCAGTGCAAGGGCGTCGCGCCCTACAGCGTGTCTAGTCCTCGCCCAGGCTAGCACGAGCGCGCGCCACGCACTGCAAGGTCACATAGTCGTCGTCCCCTCTCCGCGTCCCTCTGGGGCCGAATCCCACAGTGGTTATCCTATGCTTCAGCCTGTGCCCTTCCCCCCTCTTCTTCCTGACTTCCCTTTCCCGCCACTTACCTATAGAAAGCCGTACTACGCTTCACCCATGGCTCTAGTTCTTTCCGCCCTCCTCGCCCTCAGCCACTTTTCCCACCCCCTAGCTGTACTACATTCTAAAAGGCTATTCTACGCTTTACTCTGCCTCTTTCTTTCCCTTCTCCTTGCCTGACTTCCTCTTCCTACGCCCCTCTTTCTTCTAGTCTAGACTGAGTCTAACTGGTTGCATAAGTGGTCTAACTGCCACATTTCTCCCACACTGCGCCAGAACTCCGCCAAACGCGCTTTTTTTTTCACATCTCTAACACTAAACGAATGTCCTAGGGACGTCCGTCATAACTTCGCTATGACGATGAATGGAATTTTGAAGTCACAAGAAAGTGAAGTCACGGAAAGGCGGCGTAGGGAGGGAGAAATGGTCTGTAACTGTGCATATTTAGAAGTAGGAAGTACTGTAATCACCAGCCATTTTTTAACAGCGAAGCTGTGTATGCCGGCCGTAAAACGTTTGGTGCGTACAAAAAAGAACGAAAAAATCCATCTCCGAGGTAATGGCATTTCCTAGCAACTGCTAACGCTGCCATAGCGGGAGACGTCACAGCTTGCCCGTCTAGGGGCTTCTCCTCCCTGGATTTCACCTCCGCACCCGCAGGCGCTGCTGTGGTAATGACAGTGAGGTTTAGGATGAGGAAAAGGGGGAGAAATGGGAAAAGGAGGTGAGGTTTCGGGGGCGGAGGCAGAGCATAGCGAGGACTGTGAAGCAGAAGTAAGGGTTAGGATGAGGCAAAGGAAGACGGGGTCGAAAAGGGAGGTGAGCGTAAGCAAAATGTGATTATGAGGGTGTAAAGGAGGAGCGCAGAGGTTAGATCCAAGAATGGTCTCGTACAGTATAGTGTAGCAAAGGCTGCGAGAGGAAGGTGAGCGTGAAGAGGAGGGAAAGGAGAGGACAACGTAGAGCAAGGCATAGTCTTGTACAGTAGAGTGTAGCATAGAGTGGGAAATGGAAGTGGGGATGACGAGGAGGAAAAGTAGGAGGGCAGACGATAGAGCGTGCATAGTCTTGTACTGTACTGTGTAGCAAGCAGTGAGAAAGGGAAGTTAGTGCGTGGAGGAGCGGCGGGTAGAAAGGAATTCTACCACCTACCCCCTATCCGCAACCTCGTGAAGCTTCAAATCTACCAGCTGTGCTGTGTTTAAGCATCGGCCCAATTAGTGCATTTTACGAACACTCTTGCGGCACTTTCCTTGTAAAAAATAGTTGTTGAGTGAATACCTTGCATAACAGGTCAAAGTAAACTTAATGAACTTTTAATGTATAGAAGTTAGTTACCCACCTTCTTCAGTTTGGTACGTCGACATAAGCTTAGTTATTTGGGCCAACATCTGATGTTGCCCAATTGCCCCTAGCGACCATTTTATGGCGTACGTTAACTTTTCATTTTCTAAACGTATCCTATTCCGTTCTCCTTTTTTTGCCACGTATAAATCAATTTTTCCATTCCAAAACCGTGCTTTCATCCTCCGAAATGACATTATTGTAGTTCTCAAACCTGTTTCAGAACGGCTTCGGCTAATCACATCACTGTATGATATTAGTACGTGCTTGTCATATGTATGGGGTCTTCAATGCTGTTTTGCACGTGATCACTTGCGCGCCGATCAATATGAAGAAAGGCTATTCTGACAATATTTATCAATGATTCAGTTTACTTTGTTTTGCACCGCGTCGCATGTATCGTGCCGGAAAAATATTGCCATAAGATTTGTGAAAACATTACGCTATGCATAACAATTTAGATTCATGTTCATTGGTTTCATGTTGCACGTTAGATATACAATATCTTAAAGTGCTCTCCTGGATAATGTATGGATGTGTTTGTACCGGTTAAATTTCGAGCTGAAGATGACACCGTTGTCCCTTAATTCGTAGCCGGTCAGTAGTTTGGCATCGTTGTCGTAGGTAAAATGAACGGCGCATTAGAGTTGCAAAAAGAAAACAGCGCAAATGTCCATTTCGTACTTGTCATCGCGCCTACAAGGGGGACACGGTATTTTACTAACTCCGCTGTGATGTAGATTTAACAGTGTTTCCAGAAATATGCATTGTATTCACATAACTTATCTGCTAATAAAAGGACATCCTATAAGGTCACGAGGGATGCAGGCATTGTAGTCTCTCAAAGATACGTACGGTTTAAATTTCATCGCAGCTACGGAAAATGCACAGCAACCATACGCTACTCGCACTGAAAGCCTCTTCACTGTGTGTACAAAGCACAACGTGAAGTTTCTATCCCACTGTCAGAATCGTGAAGACCGCTCTTAGTTTCACAAACTGTCGCGACGAAGCGGCGTAGCTTACCAGGGTAGGGTGCAATGACTTTCAGTTCCTACATTTCTTGCTTTCTTTCACATAACTTCTTGTGTGACTTGCTTCCGGCAATACCACGATTACTTTCTACAAAATTGTTGTTAATGTTGAAGTATTCTTAAAAAGATACCAGAACTAACATTTATATCATTCACTCCACACGCCTCGTACAATATATGCTAGGTAAACGCGACGATTCAGTCTTAGTACATCTTTAACAACAAAGCGTAGACTTTAAAAAGAGAGCTTAGACCCATGGTTGAGAGCAAGCAATAATTCGTGGTCTCACAGGCCCTTTTCTGTAGGGAGCGCTCTTGATGTGACATCATTGGAGCAATTAGTTAGCACTTAAGTTCTAACATCGTCGACAGATAGTTACAAATAACCTCCTGAGACCCGGCAATGGGAAATTTGTCCAGTATGTTGGATATTGTAACACAGCGCAACACGGCTTTCAAGCACTTGCCTCCTCCCGGAAAGCGTTTTCTCGGCTACTTGTGGGACCCGTGCTGCCATCTAGTGAATATGGTGAAAGTTGGTGTGTTTCCCGCCTCTCACGAGGACTCGAAATGGCAGGATTGAGCACAAACGACTCTTACGGCTGCCGCCTAAGAAGTAAGTGGATTTATATTAATTCCTGGCTGTCTTAAAGCGTCTTTAAGCAATCATTTGTGTTAGTAAGAGATTGAAGCACACAACAAAATTAATATTTGAACAAAAAATGTGGTAGTTCTCTTGCATGCGTTGAGTATTTGACAATGTCCGATATAATGGGCATTGGGTTCCATTTATAACAAAAACACCACAGTGCGCTCGTGCGCTCTCTTGGGGCTCTACAAAGAGTAATACGTTTTTCGCTACAGTTCTCTACTTATTACATTTAAACTTCACGTATTTTTCCTTGTAAGAAATAGGCCTCGTGTGACTGCAATCTACACGACCATTAATAATTGTATTCCCATTTTGGAAACAGCAAGTGAAAGTATATTTGTGTTGAGAGATGGGGTCTTCTTTCGGTCACTGGCCTCAAGTACGCCCTGCTCTCTGTTCCCCAAAAAAGTCTCCCTAGAGTGCAGATGTGCAATATAGTGGACAAAGTGCTGCGGCCAAGTGACATCACACATTGAAAAACTAGGTGACATTTTTCTCATTTGCACTCTGAAAAAGCAGTTCTGGAAGTGACAAAAATCCATGACCCTAAATTCACTCTGGGTCTCAGGAGGATAAAAAAAAGGTTATATTACTTGATATTGCGAGTACGTGTGGACACTATCAACTTCGCGCTAATACTTACATTATGAACCGGTCTAATTCATCCATCAGAACATGTCCCTTGCCGATGGTAGTGAAAGGGAAGTGTCCGAGCAGCCGCTGGACGAACTTTGGAGCAAACACCAGCACATCAGCCACGGCGAATATTTCGAGGAACCTCCTGAGCAGGTCGTTGAACTGGAGTCGCACGCTCGAGTTCTCAGGCAAGCAGCTTCCATGAAAAAAAGCTGCGATGTTGCTCGTGAGGCATTCCGGAATGTACCGGCCGACTGGCACGGGCTCTCCGTTTAGCTCTTCAATCTTTTTCTTCAGGATATTGAACTCAGTCTGTTCAATAGAGCAACATTATGTGAACTGCATCAGCGCACGAGTCATAACGCATACATGTATGCTAGCACGCTCATGTAGATCAAAGAGAAGGCGGCCGAAGGAGAGTAAGAACCATAGCTAATGGAGGGAGGAGGAGGAAGGAAGCAGAAAGGCAAGGAGGTTAACCAGAAAGCGTCCGGTTGGCTATTGAGTTCTGCGGAATCCCGCAAGGTGGAGGGACGTTGACGAAACGGAAAACTAGCATCTACCCCTCTGTAGCGCACTTCTACAACGACATCCAAAGAATTTCTGGAAAATGAACGCTTCTTAGCTGCCGAAAAATTTGTCCTCGTTCACGGTTCTAACCCAGGACCAACGCCTCTTCCAGCACCTCGCCCTTTTATCCTTGCGCCTGTGAACTTTATTGCCACATAGATACAAAACATGTTTAAACAGCAAAGGATGGTGGGATAAAAGCTGCATATAGGCAGCTTGACTGGTCCCACCTCCCAGTCAAGCTGCAATTACCTTGTAGCCGCAATTACCTTGTAGTGTTGTGCCAGAGACAGGTGGATGCTAATTTTCCCTTTCATACTATAAGAATCAGAGGCGGACACGTTACAGAAACGCTACCGAAAAATATACAAAACCTACAAGACGGTACTTGCAGTATCAACAGCGCCTGTTTTCACACGTGTCTCCCATTTTTCTTCCCTTTGTTTTTTCATACTGTAACTAACGAAGAAGCTACGCATTGCTCCACAAAACTCACAGTCGTTTCTCTATCGTGTGCGAGCTTCTTGCATTTACAGTGGCTGCCTGTGACAGGCGGGAACACCAGTCCCTATTCTGTGGCAACAAGGACATATGAAGATAGCGATGCTGTCATCACGCTCCTTAGTCTGCTCCCGCTGAATACGCTTTAAGTCGCGCATGGTATGGGCCTTCAATCAGCTCAGAATACTGAAACCGAACTTAACCTTCGTGGAGGAGAGAGGGTCAGTAGAACAAACAGACGCCACTATCCCCGACTAACAACTCAGGTCAGCGCTCCGCTCTTAACGGGGCAGTGTTAGCTCGTTTCGCGGAAATTCTGATGTCGGCATCGTTGCTTGTAAGCCGAAAATCACCGTTGTCCGTGAGCGAAAATTCGAGGAAAGAAAAAAAAATCCGAGCATCTACACGAAGTGAACATGCCGAGTAGGCGCAGCACTGGGGATCGTTCGGTGTTGCGCCTACTCGGCGTGTTCACTTCGTGCACTGGGGATCGTTCGGTGTTGGAACAAGATGGGGCTGTAACTGCCGCTCAATGGTTCTGCTTGAAAAAGCCTACGTTGAAGGCACATTGCGCTATTGCCTACCGCTACTCCACAAATTATCACCAGCCAATAAGAAGTCTCTGGAAGCTGCGCGAAACAACTGCCTGAGAATCTGTTTGGGCCTCCCGCAAGGGTCATCAGCCCCTGGAACAGTAGCGGAAGCGGGCTGTCTCTCGTTAGAGGTCCTTGCCACGCAAGAAACCATGCGGACACATCTTCGACATGCCCTGCAAGGGAAAAAAAAACACCTTTTGTATCGCGCCCACATAACCTACAGTAAGTCTGGCTTTGGTGAAGCTGTGCAAATGCTGAAACTCCCTTCTATTAACCAGCCACAGCGCCTACTGCCTACCACCTTTCCTCCCTGGAGACTTTCGCCACTAAATATTATCCGGTTTGTACTTGGCATAAACCAAGCAAAGAGGCGTCTGCCATAGGTCGCGCTGTTACAAGCTACTCTCCTATACTTAGCCGAGAAATATCCCCATCACACGCATATGTACACTCATGCTTCAACGACTCGAGAGGCTTCTTCCTGTGGCCTTTATGTGCCTTCAACGGGAGAAATGCGTTCCTATCGGCTGCAGCGGAAAACATCTTCCATGACAGCGGAACTTCACGGCATTAAGGAAGCTATCCAGTATATCGTGCGCGAAAAGCCCGGCCGATGGGCAATTTTTACCGACTCCAAAGGAGCGCTGCAAACATTGTACAACCACCTGAAGAAAAATAATCATCAACCCGTTTCTGCCGACATTGCCTATTTACATGTACACCTGGCTTTTACCGCTGGACAGTGCATTACATTTCAGTAGATGCCAGCTCACTGCGGCATTCTGCCCAACGAAAAAGCCGACGAAGCAGCACGTAACGGTCTGCGATATCAAAACTATAAGCGAATCTATTTCACCAAATCTGATGCTTCCCAAATGGCTAAACGATTCGCCTACGAAGAAAGGAACCGGCTATGGAGGTTACCGGCTATGGAAGTTACCCTTTCTTATACTTAGTCGACCCAGATCTCAATTCAAAACTACACTCGAACATCCCTCGGCATCTGGAAACATTGTATCATCGACTACGGCTGAACATTGCATATTCCAACGACTTACGGTACAGCTTCCATCAGGAGACAAGCCCACACTGCAGGAACTGTGGCTCTACCGAAACCGTAGAGCATATTTTGTTTGAGTGCCGAGCGTACAATGACGAGCGCGCGCTCTATGAACATAGCATGCAATCACTTACGCAGCTCCCTTTATCACCTCAGTGTGTTTTAGGCCCCTTAGCTTGCCCCACACAACACAGACGTGCGATGGACTTTTTATTTACATATTTAAACAGTATAGCTCAACTCGATAGACTTTAACTTTATCTCCGTCGTCACCATCACTCACCCATCATGCAACACATCCTATCACATCACTGCGGGTTGGTGCAAACGCGAAATATCTTTGGACGCAATTAGGCATCACAGTCAGAGACACAAAGCCCAATTTTTCTTTCTCTTTTCTTTTTCACTATATCTTGTACTTCTTTCTACTCGTCTTTCTCTCCCTAAACTCCCTCCCCACGCAGAGTAGCATGTCAGCGATATTCCAACGCCGGCTAAATTCTCTGCTGTTCAATAAAGAGCTCACTCTCTCTCTCGTTCGGTGTTACTTTAAATCACCCGTGACATTGCCCACTCACGCATGTGAATGAGTGCCAACGCCTATGTATATTTACGCACGCGTTGTCATTCATGCTCCTCGTCTTTATGAGGATCGTGCGCGCCCCCGTCGTAGTTCGTGCCAAGCTCCTGATTACTTTTAGTTAACGCGCACGCTGCCAATCCCTATCGCTCAACTACGTACAAGAGAAATCTGCCACCGGCTCTGCGTTGCAAATCAAGGTCCAGTGCCTATATATATGGGGCGGCCGGTGAATGGTTGTGCAGCGCGGGCTGTCGGTTTTTTAAAAACGATAGTCTTCCTTGGGTTACTTAACTGCACAGATTTTGGTCTGTCTGTTTGTCTCTCACAAGATTGAGTCACCCGGCCAAATTTTAAGCACTTGCCCAACGCCCAGCCATATTGAACTGCTAGCTGCGTTCATACTTGTGAACATGGTCGATCAAAAAGCAAATATTACGCATATCTGAGACGCAACATCAATACCTAAGTATTAGGTAGCGTGTTCCTTTACTAAATAATACATAGATACGTAATTTTAAAAACCCTAGTATTTGTTAGGCTGCTCTAAAAATGCGACGCTATGCACGACAAAGGCCTGAGCCGACAAATTGGTACTGCCACGTAGCATTTGCCCAGAAATTCTGCACAAGCTCACTTTTCCCGACGGCGCTGCCAGATGGCGTCCATATCTCACGCAGCGTTGTACGGCCGGCAGAATACTATTGTCTTTCGACGACATTTGCAGCGAAGCACGTAGATACGAGGCCAATTTTAGGGGCGAAGCTCCTTAAAGCGGCACCCGTTCGTCCCTCGTCGTAGTCGTAGTAGTGCGTAATCAGTCTTACGCTTTGACCTCCAAGGTGGTGCCGGTGGGAGATTTCTCCTGTGCGTTGTTGAACAATAAAAAATTCGCAGCGTGCGCGTTAACTATTAGCCGAATTCTTCTGTCTCTCATTCCCCATTAGCAGCCATTTCGTGCGTCCCCGATGTATGTAGTAGTAGTAGTTAGTAGTAGGTAGCCACCGGCGCGTGCCTGCTGGAGCGCACGCACGCGCCGAGGGCGAGCGCCAGGTGCCACGCGCTCGCCCTCGCCGCGAGCGCCGGGAGCCACGCGCTCCCCGGCAAACTCGACACTGCCCCGGCAAACGCGAGAGACAACGTTGGCGCAGGCAGCGTCTCCTAGCGAGTTTCTTGATTGAGAAATACCGACTGCTCGCGTTGGAGAAGCGTTCACCGCAAAACCCATATATATATATATATATATATATATATATATATATATATATATATATATATATATATATATATATACACTGGATCTTGACTTGCAATGAAGTGCCGGTAGGAGATTTCACTTGTGCATTGTGCATAGTTGAACCGTGAGGATTCGTAGCATGCGCGTTAACTAAATTAATCCGGAACTCGGCACGATCTACGATGCACATCCCGAGCTTCGCCCACTGATCATCATTCACTTTGCTACTCACTCACTCCGTGGATATGCTGTAAATTTTTGATTGAGAAATACCGACTGCTCGCGTTGGAGAAGCGTTCACCGGTAACCCATATATATATATATATATATATATATACAGGCACTGGATCTTGACTTGCAATGAAGTGCCGGTGGAAGATTTCACTTGTACATAGTGGAACCATGAGGATTCGTAGCGTGCGCGTTAACTAAATTAATCCGGAACTCGGCACAATCTACGATGAACCTCCCGAGCTTCGCCCACTCATCATCATTCACTCCGTGGATATGCTGTAATTTTTTGTTTCAATCAAGAAACTCGCTGGCGGACGCTGCCTGTGTCAGCGTTCTCTCGCGGTCGAGGGCGCGTTCTCCTTGCTTGCGAGCTGGTACAGCGTTCATCACAGGAAGAGCGTTTCCATAGTCAACGCGCGCCGTTCGCTCTATCTCACGACAGCAGACGACATCTCAGGGTTCACTGCTTCCAGTAACGACCCACACATGCACACAAACCGTCTAACAGCACTGCCTCTAGCATGTGTCCATACCCACGCACTATTGCGAAGGTGCTGCGCCGTGAGCACGCACAACGGACAACGGACAAGCATCGACCCTGTGGCGCTTCGATTCTTAAAAAGAAACCATCGCACCGAGTGCGAGTTGAACGTGCGACCATTGCCCCTGAGAGCGATCAAGCCGCAAGCATGGCGATAGCCGCTAACGGCGAGCCATTTTATGCATACCATTTCCCGTTGGCGATGTGCACATCTCAGAAATTCTTCAGTTTGGCAGAGGCTTGACTGTCACCAGCGAGATGGCGCAAAGGGCCCATTGTGCCAGTTGGCAGCATATACAAGGACACTTACGGCGGCGTGGCGCCGTCTTTCGCCGCCCCGCATGCTGCAGCGCGTGGGAGGACAGTCGCTCTTTGGCTTAAGGGCGCGGTCGCTTGTGCTTGCGAGAGTGTATACCGACCTTCATTAACGCCATGATGGCATGTTTGTGATGGATTATGTGCTGTGTGCAAGCGTCAGGCGAAATTTGGTGCTTTGTTTATCGGCGAGTTCAATTGGCGCATCGCCCCCTTGTGCTTCGTCCATTACATTGAGGTAATTCACATTCTTAACTCCACGAGTAAAGACATACAATAACAAGTGTGTTTGGACGCGCGTCTTTTTGGTACCCGGTGAAGCGCCATAACCACTAGACCACCGCGTGCGATAACGTGTACACGATGCACGTTTTCATCTATTAATAACTCAACCCAACCTACATGCTGGCTTATAAGTGACGTTGCTTAATAAGTTAAACAATTTTTACTCTCCTTACCATCATTTTCTCTTCTGTCTTGCATCTGGCGAAACCAAGGTCACGTAGCATGGTCATACAAAAGCGTCTGTTTGCCGACCACAGCTCTCCATTTAATGTCATCAAACCTGCGTGAAAGGACCAAGTGTTTACATTATTGACAGGAGTCATTCATGCAAGTAAACATGTTCGAACGAAGACTGCTCTGTTCGCTCACACTGAGGATATTGCCGTGCAAATTGCGATAAACCATTTATATTTTATATGCCTAAAGAAATGGAACAATCACTGAAGTTTAGACCGAGGTTGGTGGTCGTTTTCCATTGACACCGTTCCCACATGTTGAAACCTTTATGGCTGCTTTCAAGCATCCGCTACGGTCTCCGCCAGGTATTTCTTTTCTGCCAGTCACGAAGCGGCTGCGCGCAGAACGCAATCACTTGCTCCTATCATTGAGGTGTGGGGCGCAGGTTTTGTATTGTGCGTGCTCGATCAAGCGTTTCTGGTAGAAAATGCAGAGCTAATATAACATTTAAAGACACTGTGCTGCACATAAGGCGCTGCGCAATGCAGGAAAGTTTACAGCTACGTTTTCTTATAATCTTTGCATCAACTACCCCGGTATACCTTAGAGTAACATGTATATTTGTGACCTCACAGCATGCTTTGCGACGGTAGATGATACAGATATGAAACAATCTAGTCTCACAATTATTCTGATTGTTCAAAAGAATCTTAACAAGCATAATAAAACAGATACTCTCTGAAACAATCTTCCGCCGCCTTCTCTTCACCACACTGTGTTCAACTGTTCTTTCAGCTATGTTTCTTGTCCTACTAGAAATGCTCGAGCGTCTTACAGAGGCGAGTTTACAACGATATTTCCTTACAAAGTTTGTATCAACTGCCGGGTCGTCGTTCAATACCATGCATGTTTGTTAACCCACAGCGCACTTGCTAACTTTCTTTACAACCTTATATGATGCAGCGATGAAAGAATTTTGCCTCGGAAATGTATGACGTAATGATTTGTTCGGACGTGATATTTCTCGATTGCTGTAAGGTTCAAGATTCCGAAGACACTGGGCCTGCCTCATAAAATGATCCGACGTTTCAGAGCCACAGACGGGTTCTTTGTTCACTGAGCTTGACTGTTATATCACGTCACTCAGTGCCTGACCAGGATCGACTTTCGTAGAAGTCTTAACTACACTGAGATTGCGTATTACAAATTCATTCCTGTCTTAAGGCGAAGTCTGAATGTGCGTCTCACTATGTCGCTCTGTTTTTTCTTTGTGTCCGTGTTGGATTGATTTCTGGGGTTCAAAGTCCGAAAACCCCCATTCGACCTTCTCAAACCGACGTTTCTGAGAGACGCCGTAGTGGAGCTATGCGGAAACATTTTGCCTCCATAGAAACGCAGCCCCCACGGCCGAGATCCCATCCGGCGACTCTCGGATCAGCAGCGGAGTGCCGTAGCCACCAGACCGCCGTGGCCGAGCGTGTCTGTGTTTCATTCTGTGCCGGAAATGTCTCTATGAGTAAATACCAAACACACCATCAAACGATGCTGTTTTAATATAGAAGGCTAATTACGGACGATTAAGTATTCGCTGCCGAAACAATTATTTCGTATTACAATTATTTCGATTAAGTATTCGCTGCCGAAACAATTATTTGAAACCATTTTTACCTGATCTACTCAGCAGAAGCGCTTGACATTGAAAGGCCCTGAAGACCTCGAGGCCCCAAAGGCCTTGCTTCAACGGGCGCTGGCGGCGTTTGTTGCCGATGGGACCCCGAAATACGGGCTCCACCTAGTGCTGTGAAAAGAGAGACCAATAGGGCCTTAACCCGATCATCTCTCTATAACCATTTCCTTGTTTACGAACGTTTTCTCCCACCTACTCACTATTTCCGGAGCACTCCATCACGGCGTCTCTCATAATCACAGCTGGTTTTGGTACGTAATTTCACAGAAATCGAAATCACACCTAGTCACTGCGCGATGTCGCAGTATGAGTGGAAGTACACTCTTGTTGCGCTTTGTATCAACGGTATAGCGTCATTAGGCTGGCGTTCATTAGTGAAAAAAAAGGTGTAAAAGAACTTTCGCAAGGTTAGCGCGCACACTAAATTAATTTGCGTCGGGCATCAAGTCCACAAGATAACAAACGGGGCACACTGCTGAAAACAAAACGCAACTATTTCGTTAGTTGGACCAACCGTTATAGAACTCTTGACCCCTGTTCAGTTCTTCCGGGCGATCCAAAAGCTCGTCCACTGTGGAAAAGGCTTTCAGGTTCTCAAGGTCATTGATGATCACCGCCTCCCGAGTGAAGAGCTTTAACCTGAAAGGAGACGCCACAGAGCCACATTCAGTTCTTTATTCCTGACTAGTATTTTCACTTTGTAATGGAGCAGCGCAGGAGGAGGAGATGCAGATAGAAGTCAAGTGACGGTCTTATGGCGGTCATCTTTCTGTGTCCTCGAATGGCACTGCGCTATAGCGAAGTGAAAAGGGCAAGCGAAGTGAAAAGGGCATAACAGCAAGCCGACGTCGCACCCCTTCCGTTGCGGTAATCACGTGTTATTTTCTCCAGTCTTCCATCCGAAATTATCTTAAGATCATATGAATAGTTTGCATCAGCAGTAAAGCAGAAAAGTATTGGCAGCCTTTGTACTTTACGAAGATAGAGGAACAACGACGGTTGATTAATTATACGTAAAGCATGAATATTAGGCTAATAGTCTCGCTAGGCAGATGGCTATGTTGTCGGAGAACGAAACACTGCTATCAGTTGGCAGGCTATTCTGTTTTGTGATTAACGGTTCCATAAACGTCGCCATTAACCGGCGTGTTCGCACAACCTCCGATGCCAGTGCAGTGTTTGGATAAGAACGAAACACACACAAACGCACTCGCGTACATAAACTCTTAACAAAGCCTGTAGCTTTACTGCACCGCACAGTTTCGCGCCGCCTACTGGCAAGTGTGCCACGTGGCAAATCGGTGGTGCGCCTTGGGCAAGAGAATATTATTTTTACTTCGCGCGTGAAAGTGTAGCCATGGCTGCGGGGATTGTTAAAGGGACTCTGAAAAGGTTTTGACGATTTTGTGCAAACATGGTGATCCGGCAGAGCGAGTCATTAGGATCACTAGGGAACAGATTTCAGCGCTCTGCTTGAAGTGTTTAATTTACAATAAGGTTTTGAACACACGCATCGCGAAAGATAGCAGCGGCTCGCCGAAATTCGTTTTAAAACGCCCTCGCCTATCGAACGATGGATAGGAGGCCGCTGATTGGCCCATAACAAGTGGCGTGCACGTAATTTTCCCAACCTAACTGCGAACAATATGCTCCTACAACGTGCTCCTTCGTTTCAGCCAACGGTATCGTCGCGACATCTGGCGGCGTACACATGAGTCGCCGGCGCTCTATTACAGAGGCTAGCACTGCCAAGGCCGGCGACCTCAGTAATGATATCATGGCGCTATGTCGCTGCGGTGGGCTCGGCAGGGCGGCTGACACGGGAGGCGCAGTCGGCGCTAGTGCACTCTCCGCAGCTGATCGAGTTGAGGAGGAACAGCAGTGGTAAGGAGGAAGGCGATAGAAAGAAGCTCATAGCTGCCTTAGCGCATGGTGCTTCGCTTTATTTATGGCCTGAAATATTTCAAAATTGTGTTGCCTAGTGAGCGACGCAATGTGAAAAAGAAAAGAACCTTTCAGGGACCCTTAAACAACCTCAAGCTGAGCTTTTCTGACATTACCGCAAACTGTCCCTCGCATACCCACTATAACGGAACACTGGACTAAGGGCAAAAGAATGGTCCGAGCGGTGTAGCACCTAGGGTGCAAGACTGCACATATGCTCAGGAGCGTTAACACAAATTCGCGCGGGTTGCCTACGCAAGTGAGGGAAAAGAACAGAGTGGAACAAATCGCTCAGAAAACTATGTGATATCTAGAGATAAAGAAATGCAATAAACCCCTAGAACGTTTATGCGTCGCCAAGAATAATTCGTCCACTTCCAGATGCCATGACCATGTTACTATTGTTAGGCGCAAGAACTGCAGCGTGACCTCTTTGGAGGAAATTCGTCTTCACGAGCAACAACGCTACAAACAGGAGGCGAATGCAGAAGATCATGTCGCGTGACTGACCTCTTGTTGCTATTTACTTTTCGAGGTTATCAGGCGCGCAGTACTTGTGCCTGCAACGCTGAGGTCTGTTAGGAATCTTTTAAATGGACGAATCATATAGCTTGGTGTGGCATAGTATCTTTCTATTTGTTTTTCATGACAGCGCACAATCGCCAAGAAACATTTCTCTCTGGGCTTCTGGTAAGTAGGTCGTCTACATAAGAGAGTACGAAATGCAAGCAATAAATTTCCCTGCATACCACACATAGCTCGCTAAGGAACGAGAAGGCTCCTCGTATGGAATAAATGTGCGCGTTTAAAGGCGCGCTCTCGACGTAGTGTAATAAGCTATGTCGTACCTGAACACCGGACCGTAATCTTTGGCCAATAGCAATGCTTTTTTGTGCAAAAGAGGGTCGAGAAGCTCAAGGTGACCGATGACGGACGATGTCGGCGGCATTGGTGGAAACTTTGAACCTGGCGGTGGCATGAGCTGCTGGTTGAAAGCCCGTGACAAAATCCAAAGGAGGCTGGCGACGACCGATGCAACGAGGAGCACCTGCCACTCGGACGCCATCACCTGCAGGCGAAGAGGAGTCTCGACTTTTGGAAGAATTGAAGCACCTGCTCGATTGTTGAGCAGGTATCGCAGCATGGAAAACGACAAGTCTATCCTAAATACTTCATGATACATTCTGTTATACTAATTATTTTGTGCTCGTACGATCGGTGTTTGGTTTACGCAGCAAACCTATTGTGTAATAAACAGATCCGGCGCGCTACTTCCAACTTATTTCTCTTCGATCGAGGCTTGGTTTTTATTGCAATATCTATTATATCAATGCTTGATTAGGGCTTTTTGCCGCCGGCATCGCCCGTCGCTGTCGTGTCCTGTGTATACGTATGTATATATAAATTTAAATGCCTAAGAAAAAGTATGAACGCACCTACCACTCTAAAATGGCTGCGCGTTAGGTAAGTGCTTAAACTTTGGATGGGTGGCTGAATCGTGTGACAGACAGACAAACAGCAAGACAGACCAAAATTTCTGCGTTCAAGTATCCCAAGAAAGACTGTCGTCTTCAAAACAGACAATTCTTTGCTCACCATCTGGACACAGAATACGAAACGTTGGAAGCTGGCAACTTTGGAAGTGCCAGGATCTCAGCGGCCTTCTTTAGAAGAGGTCCGTATTTTCATATTGCTGATGAGATGGCGCCGTGCTCTCGTGGCATTGTTCGCGTGCGTCACCGAGAGTGCTTCTGCTGCTTAGGACTTTGTCCATTGGGCCTCCGCCGATGAGCTTCAGAGGAAGGCAAGTCGCGGTGGACGAAAAGCGTGCTTTCATGCGTGTCCATACAGCACAAGCACGACCAGGGTGCAGTTTTTCGTCACGCACACTGCATCTGAACGGCGGATAAGATCCGGCAGTTCAATTATACAAATGGAAAGCCCGTTTTCCCAAAAGGTGATAGTCTTGCTACTTATAATTAGCCATTGGTTGCTCTTGCATTCGTTGCTCCGCAGTTCTAGCAATACTGTGAGTTTTTGTCAGCGTGTCTCGCTCATCTCACAAATCAGGCACTCTGGCAGCTTCGATTCTGTGCTGGATAGGAAACGATGCGGACAGGTGAAGAGAACTCACAGCTGTGGCGCTCATTCTTTGCACTTTGTATCACTGACTGCGTCCTCTGATACTGCGACGAAAAACAAATCTGCCCGTGCCGCCGAATGCGCCATCTGTCGGATTAACTGAACTCATAGTTTCGATAATCTTCAATCTTCAGCGCGATTGCGAAGGACTTGTTGTTTTGTGGGGTTTTACGTCCCAAAACCAGTTCTGATTATGAGAGACACCGTAGTGGAGGGCTCCGGAAATTTCGACCGCCTGAGGTTCTTTAACGTGCACTGACATCGCACAGCACACGGGCCTCAACATTTCGCCTCCATCGAAATGCAGCCGCCGCGGCCGGGATTCGATCCCGCGACCCTCGGATCAGCAGCCGAGTACCTCAGCCACTAGAGCACCGTGGTGGGTCATTGCGAAGGACTGCGTAGTTCTTCTTTTGAATATTACTATTGAAGCCATGAGCTATTCATCATTCGTTGTTCCCGTGTAATACAAACGTTCATCGTTTATGCGCCCCACTATTTTTTCTCAGCCGAAATCAACAATATTAGGTCTGCTGGAGAATGTCGCCATATCTCTACAGCTGCAGAATATGAAATGAAACCAATCCTAATCAGCGTACAAAGAGTCCACTGCCTTTGAAACATGATTGCAAAAGTATACAGACATCAGCAATATTTTCTTTTATATACCCCCCCCCCCCGCCTCAGTGATCTACTTTGTGTGGATATAAAATACTAGTTTGAGCTGAAGCAGAATTGTGCGTGTCACTGAAGAAAGCCTAAGTGCGCATCGTGAAAACCCTCGCGCACTGGCGTGTGCGTTACCAAGGACGACATGGCCGAACGAAACGAAAATAATTCTCTATCACACAACACGCTGCTTGCCGCGGCAAATCAGTTTGCAAAGCACATTTTGGAGATACTTTTCTGCGCCAACGCTGTAGGCGCTTCCCTTACGCAAGGGCCATTGTGGCTTGGACTTTATCTTTGAGTGCTGTCATTGTCACGCGAGGTCGGACATTAATATTCATGTCTTCCGCGTACCTTTTCCCCAACGTTCTTTTATAGAACAGTAATAATACACTCCAGTATAAGAACGTCCAGAGTTTCAGTAACGGCGAAACGTAGAGTATATCATATGCGCAGTGGGATATCGTTTACATTTTACGGTGTCTACATGGTTCACGGTGTCCGCGCCTTTATTTCACAACGTCTTATTTCACGGTGTCCACACCGTGAAATAAGACGTTGTGAAATAAAGGCGTGAAATAAGACGAATAAGGCGTGAAATAAGACACCGTGAAATAAGACGTTGTGACGACGTTGTCACCTAGGCAGGGGTGCTTGTGGCCCTACCTCGACACAATCGCTGGACCTATTTTTGAATTAAAGTTTTCTCTCTCTCATGACTGTGGTTCGGCGAACGCGCCACGGTGAGTTTTTTACACCAGGCGACGGAAAGTGGTCTAGCAGCCCGCAATGATGCTTGGATGTGTAGCACTGACCAACGATTTCTTCGTGTCGCTGGCTAACCTCCAGTGTGCTCCCTCTTTTTCTGGTGATGTCAGCAAAGCAAAGGTCGACTCAAAGACAGTGTACAGTATTTTTTTTGCTACCGACTACAGAAACAAGATGCTCCTGTCGGAAGACGTAGGCAACACCAAAGGCGAAGCGCTCGCTGCTGTGGGCTCTTGAAGCCGCATTGTCTTCATCTTACGTGGAGCAGCGGCATGGATGGGTTACAAATTTAAACCGGAACAAGACATAGCACCCTCAAAAAATTGGCCGCGTATCTCCGTGCTTCGCTGCAAATGCCGTCGAAAGACGATAGCCTTCTACCGACCGTACTACATGAGTCTCGTTTCGCGTGTTTCTATTCCCCCCGAGAAGTTGCGCAAGCGAGGTGGAAAACGAAGAGACGCGAGGAGAGAAAGGGACCGGCCGGAGCGGCGGGCGACCGTTCCCTGCCTTCCGTTCGGCACGATGGATGGATGGATGGATATTAGGAGCGTCCCCTTTATAACGGGGCGGTGGCTGGGCCACCAAGCTCTAGCTTTATTTCTTTTTCGTTTGCAACCATTTCTTTTCCCGAATCACACATATTTTCACAACTAATCTTTCACTTCGTCTATTTATTTTATCTATTATTGTTCCTCTGTGAAGAAACAATCTTACCCGAACTACCTTTCGCTTTTGTTTGCTCCATACTTTTGCGCCACCAATGCTCTAAGCGCCTTTTACTTATAGCTATCGCCGGCATGTTCAGCTTTCCCCTGTTACTCCTGAAACCCATGGCCTCCTGTAGGGTAGTGTCCACAGCTACACCTGGGTGGAAATCTGTACATTCAATCAAAATATGGTCTGTCGTTTCCCTAGCTTTTCCACAGCACGTACATGTATCCCCTTCTTTATTGAATTTTGCTCTGTAACTTCGGGTTCTCAGGCAACCGGACCTTGCCTCAAACAGTAAAGCGCGAGATAAGGGCGCCATCTGGCCATGGTTACGGGAAACGCAAGAAGCTTGCCTAGTACAGGAAACGTCCGCTTTTGCGCATCCTAACAAGCACTAGGGTCCTTAGAATTACGCATATATGTATTTTCTACTAAAGGGACACACCGTCCAATACATAGGTATTGATGTTGCGCCTCAGATATGCGTAATATTTGCTTTTTGGCCGACTGTGTTCAGAAGTATGGAGGTAGCCACCAGTTCAAGCTCGGTGGTCTTTGAGGAAGGGGTTCACCTTTCGCAGCAGGACAGACACTAAGCCACACACACACACACACACACACACACACACACACACACACACACACACACACACACACACACCACCACACACACACACACACACACACACACACACACACACACACACACACACACACACACACACCAAAATTTCTGCGTTGAAGTATCCCAAGAAAGACTATCGTCTTTAAAAGTTGTCCGGTATGCGCGGATTCTTTCATTTCTGGCCAGCGTTCCACAATGAACGTGACACCGATGCTCGTATCCTGGGCTGTGAATAGGCGTGCCTGAAAACTCCCGCAAAGATATACAGCACAGCCTGTGCTTGACGAAATAAAACAGTCTTTTAGAATCGCATATCGTTTGTTGAACATAAGCAGCAACTTAGCTTTACCAATTACTGGGCGTATTTTGCAACGAAAGTACATTCAGTAGAGGAGATTTAAAAGAAAACACGAACACACAATTCTCCTCCGAGGCTTATCAGAGGCATCAGGACAAGCGCACACTGAGGGATATCAGGTGTCCGCCTCCAAGGCGGCCCAAACCCCAGCCATCTTCTTTGCTGAGTATGCTAACGAAACCGGCCGCGGCGCACGGCGGCTCAAGCCACGGTGCTTGCAATGACTGAAATGCGTCTCACGCAAGATCGCTCTCGAGCAACGCTACGTTGGCGGAACTACTCGAGGAACTAGGAGGCGTAAGTTGGGACGCCATTGGCCTTAGCGAGGTTAGGAGAGCAGGTAAAGCTTGCGCAGTATTAAACAACGAAGATGTCCTTTGATTTAGAGGGTTGCTCGAAAAGAGAGGAGATGCCGCCGGATTCCTAAATCACAGAGATATAGCGGCAACGTGGACGAGTTCTACAGCATTAACGAATGGGTAACATGCACCGTGATAAAACTAAATAAGCGGTATAAACTTAAGATAGTCCAGGGATATGCACCAACAACGAGCTACGACGATGAACAGGTAGAACAGTTCGACGACGATAGCGAATTAGCAATGATAAGAGTAGCAATGAATTAGCAATGAAAATCTGGTATACAGCACGCCATTCATAGACTGCTAAAACGTGCTGCAGTGCCCTTCCAGGCAGCACATATGCTCGAGCCAATATTGTTTTTTTCTTGGCTTACGGAGGTCCGATGAAGGCCCTGTGATGCCACTCATAAGCCAGCATTGGAAATGCCATCTATTAAGACCTCCAACAATGGCCCATTGCAATCATTCAATCTGCAATATTGCGTCTTCCATCCTATAATGAAGGCAAAAGTGGGCCATAGTTGCCACTCAGCATACATTATTGGGGGATACAGTCCACGACGATGGTAATGGTGGGTCAGTTTCCACGTAGTCCTATCAATATTGGTTACGTAATGGCGGCAGGCTGTATATATTGTCCAATCAATCTCACTGCATCACCGATGATAGACTTCCGATGTTCCGTGTCGGAAAATATTGTCCGCACACAGGAGTTGCAGCATCAATATTGGTAACACTGGCAATACACATGGTGTCAAGTACACATGATATATTTCCAGTTTTACCAACATGAAGGGACCACTATAGCTCTACTTGGTGCCGCGAATGAGTTCAGAAAAGTCATTGTGTTTCTATTCAGTGCAGCTGGAAAAATTATCTCTATAATTTACGCAATTGTTTATTTGCGCGAGTTCTAGCTAAGTGTGTGTGAAGTAGGCTGGAACTTGCACATTGGAAGTTGAGCAAACTACATTTACAACGCCATCACATGGTCCTAAAGTGCCCAGAAGGGTGTTAGTGGCTTCCGGGCCGACGTTCATGTCATAGCAGGTCACTTTATCTGTTGTCATGGCAATATTCGCAAAAGAATAGAAGTAGGCTGTGTATACTCTCCAGATATCCTAGCTGGCTTCGCCAATACAAGACAACCAAAGCTGCTTGCGAGACAATATTGTCCAGACGTAAATATTGTCACGCCTATGTTGTTCTCATTAGGAAGTACAACCGACATATTGGAAGCAATCATTTGTTTTTCATTTGAAACAACGCTTATATGTACGTACCGTGTGCACTCGCATAATTAGCGCCCACGCGTAATCTCTGCACTCCCAACTTATGTACGGTTTACGCAAAAATATGACTTGCATGCTCTTCCCATAACACCCAGGGCCACGTGGCGCAGGCTAGCGCTGTCCTTTTCCAGTATTGAGTGTTCGGTAGCCCAGGCTTCGCCATAGCCGGTCGCCTTTTGATTGTTTAGTAGCGACATGTTGGTGATACCTAGAAAACAAATTCAACATTGCGTTTGCCGATTAACTGACAGCCGTGCCACCACAAAGATTTGGACACGTTAATATGAGTCATGCTTGATTCTGGAGTTTGGAGACGCCACTGACAGCACCAGTGACGACGATTCCGAGTCGCACATCCTCTAATGCTTGAATGTAGCCTACGAATGAATTTGGCTGTTAAGGTACGTGTTCTGTTGAGTGAAAGCTACCTTCGTTTACCATCGTTTTGTGATACATTTCATTTGATACATCTCAGCGCAGCACGCGCCAAGATTCTTTACACGATATTTCGCGAGTATTTGCGAATAATTGACGCTCCTTCTCGAACTCCTAGATTCATGGTAAAAAACACGAGTTACGTAGCTTGCGCGAGCAAGCACGGTATAAGTTATGCACGAACAAATGCGGTATATACAAAACGTCGGAAGGTAAAGAAAAGCCTTTGTTAACTTTCTACCTCGAGCAGCAGCCATAGGAGCCCGCCGAACATCGAAGCGTACCGAGGCAATCCATTTTGCTTCTCATACCTGTTTGACATGTTTCTTCCTAGCGAGCTGGGGGTGAGGCAGGCGAAGCGCCTTTCACTCGGTAAAGGTTTTTCGGACGTACAGGTTGTGTCGGACGGGCATTTGGTATCTGCTGAAACTGGAGAGCTTAGAAAGTCCGAACCCCTGAGTAGTCTAGACTGCAAGCTTCTCCATAGAGAAAAAGTGGCACCCGTGCGCTTCTTTGGACCGGACATTTTAAGTGAACTGAACAGATGAGCCTCGATGTGTTCCGAGAGTTCTAAAAGTTGTCCTGAAAGCTTTGTACCGATTTTAGCCATTCGTGTATTTTACTCATTGTGCATTCATTACGCCTTTTGGCCTCTCAAGCCCTTTTGACACAACTCCTAAGACTGAGTGAGTCCTCACTTAGGAAAACCCTAATCAGAAGACTCAGAAATAGGCACAGGTCTCACTTCTATGCCGTCTATGCCGCTCTCAGTACTCTAGAGATGCTTGGTGCCAAGAGTCCCAAACGAAGGCAACGAAGTGACCCTCCTTGGATGTTCGAAGACGTCTCCTACGAACTATGCATTCGTGGGCTGAAATCCAAGCGATCAACTCCTCCTTCTGAAGCATGCTACCGGGTGCTTGAGTACTTCTATGATAAATAAAACAGCTATATGCGTGTATACACGGGTGGATCTGTTAGTATGGACGCAAACAGCTGCTCTTCGGCATATTGGATTCCATCTGTTTGTTATGCTTGGTCTGGATGTTTGGACAATGTAGCCTCTTCAATGGTTGCAGAGAGTAGTGCTATTGCTGCTGCACTACGCAAACTGAAGAATGGACCCACAAAACAAGCCGTCATTCTCTCATACTCTAAGTCGGCAATTCAACAACTCTCTCGAGGAACTCCTCGAAAGAAGTTCTGCCGGCAATCATTGGTATCACTGAAAAAAGCGGCCCAAAAAGGAATTAGGATAACTTTCCAGTGGATATCTTCGCATGTTGGTATCGACGGCAACGAAAGAGCAGATGCCCTGGCCAACGCAGCGCTTTCAAGACAACCGACGATAAGAGCTTCTGTCAATCAGATATTAGCTAAACGATCAATTCGTGATCATTTCCGTTCTTTGTGGAAGCCACCACACCAACCTTGTGTGACAAAAGGGACTTAGCCGCAGCGAATCAACTCTACTGTACCGAGTCATAACGGGGTCAGCATGCACTCCCGCATGGTCTTTTAAAGTTAGGGGCGCTGCTTCGCTATTGTGCACGGAGTGCAATGAACTGGGAAGAATTGACCACTACATCTGTTCCTGCAAGCGCTTTTGCACCGAGAGAAAAGCACTCATGGACAACATTCAAAAAAGAGGGTTTCCACATAGGAGCACTGAACAAATTATATATCCGGAAGGTACACGGACGGCTCGCAAGAAGGTGTCAGCCCTGCTTGTAACATTCCCCCAAGAGACAGGATTGGTGGTGACTAATGCGACACGTGGTGACTAATGCGACATGGACAGAGACGCTTGGGCGGAGCAGTTGCCGGCCAGATCTGCCAGGCTAACACCGCCTGTAGCCACATCACGATCACTATAACTATCATTGTGCATTACGTTGTGCCCATTCCCTCATTTTTGTGCGTGCCGGGTTTATTATAGCATGTATTACTGTGTGTTTTCTTTAGATTTTTCTATCGGTAAATACACACGTGGTGGCCTTTGTTATATACGTCGCGGCAGATGAAGTAATCGCTCCTAGGAAAGCTGTTTTCGTTTCTGTGACTTTCATGTTTGTTGTTTCGTTTTGTCTTGCGTGAAACACATGTTTTCCTTTTGCGCTTTAACGGTCATTTCTTGTATCTGGTTCTCGGTTCTTTAGAAGTAGTCGGTTTGTCCCCACATACCCTACGTTCCGGATTCTGCATGCAGAAATATATCACCATATCCTAACACTCACTTATGTCGTTTAATTGAGAAAGTGTTTAATTTCTACAATTCAAGTGTTTCGTGGAATCGTTTAAGGAATTTTTCAAGCTTTTCGGCGTATATTTTCTTGTGCCTGTTCTTTTTGCTCATGGTGCTTATGCGTTTAGTTTTCTCGAGGCTGATCGTATACAGTGGACTTCAAACTCAGAGTCAATATTTAGTTGCTGATTTTATCAAAACTTTCCCTTCAATCCTTTCTCATGTCTCTTAAACTCACAAATAAAATGTGTCACAAAGAAGACATTTTGCTTATTTGTATGTGTGTATGTGTTCGAAAGATAAGTTTCGGGGCATTAACATACAAGTGCATTGACCATTTATGTATGTTTTATGCTATTGTTATTACCATGAAGCGTGAGCATAACAAAATTTATTTCCCAAGCTGGCAATACTACATGCATACTAAAACATAATGAAGCTATTGTTACTCCCATAATTTACTGGATATTCTTGCTTTTTGCCCAGAGCCAGTAGCTTCGGCAAAACAAATTCAAGTGCGTGCATGATAATACTAGAAGTATAAGTAACAGCCAATAAAAAGGTGTGGAAAATATAGGATCAGCCAAGAAGGCTGGCAAGAAATGCTGGCTCATCCAACGAGGAATGCTGGCAAAAAATGATGGAATAGCCATCAATAGGAGGCTGGAAAAAACAGTTCGAGCTGCCATTGTTCATATAAGCTTACCAATATTGAAAATACAAGCGATGGAAAATGTTGGCCAAAGCCATTTTTTCCCGATTTTTCCCACGTTAGACGACTGGTATCCAACATTGGACTAATCTAGTTTAAAATGTAGCATGGGCCCCGAAATTCAATGTTGTTCCAACATTATATCCAATGTTTTCCAACGTTGCCCGAAGGTCCGTCCAATGTTGTGCTGGCTGGGCTGTGTCTTTATGCGCGACCTCTTCGAAGCAGTGGTGTGATATGCGGGACAAACATTTTCCTTGTGAGATTTTTCAATTTCCCATCTCTTGCTTTACGCTGTTATATTTAGCAAAGCAGTCAAACTAAGACAGGCTGTTGTGGAGTGTGTGTTCTCATAATTATATGGTAAATAAAACACTACTGTGGATCTAGGCGCATTTATTATTCGATATTCAGTTGAGACATTCGAAACCGAATGCTCGCATTCCGTCTGTAGTCACACATTTCACATTCCGGCACGCTGTTTCGGCTTGAACCCTGCGTTTATATATTAGCTGCAGTCTGCAATGAAATCGCGAAGCCCGTATGTTCTTTTCCTAATACATAGTACGCCTTGGGTGGACATTAATTCGAGCGATACGGTCGATGAGCGATAAGGTCAATGTGAAAACATTGAGCACGAGCGTTCAATAGGGTCGACGTCGTCAGTGTGCCGGGTCACCTCGTAGCGCTTGTCACGCAGGAGGAAAATATATGGGTGTTCCCTCGGTCAAGGGAATTAGCATAACACGAAAGTGGAATGTGCCTTCGCGTAAGTAGTTTAATGTTTATAGTTACATCGAGGTGAATTTGCTCATAGATATTGATATTTCGCTGGTACAGCACCATTTGGCGTGGATGAGCCCACGTTGAGGCATGTCCTTCATAAAAGTAAGGACCAACCCTTTCTAGTGACTAGTGCCTAATAAATGAAGGCAGTCGACAGTAAATACCGCGCAGCAAAAGTATCGACCATATTTACTTGCTCCACATTGACACGTCAACCTGGTTACCATGCTTTGGCACCTAACGCAGCACTTTTCGTGTTCCCATCACGCTGGAAAAGTGGTCGGCGGGGGAACGCTACCTACGACGAAAGGTGACCGCTGCTCCAGCACTGCGCTGTCGGCGCACATGCGCTCGAATCTGTGCAAACGCAGGCACGTTCATACTTACCACGCGCGCGCTGAGGTGAGCATTGGAACGCGTCTGGAATGGTGCCACCATCGAGTAGAGGCGAATAAATCTGCAGTGATTCACTTCGCTTCTCTTGGATGGCGGCACCGTTCCAGGCAATGTGCACCTAGATACACGCGCGCTGAGACGGGCGAGAGCGTCGAACGAAGCGACCTTGAAGGAGTATTAGGCGCGTTCGTACAGCTTCGGGCGCATGCAGCGTCAGCGCAGTGGTAGAGCACCGGTCACCTTTCGCCGTGCAGCGGGCGGCTGTGAGTTCTATTCCGGGCGTAGCAGCAGAAGTTTTCCTGGATATTTTTCCTTGTTGTCCATGTTTACTGCGTCATAGCCGTTGCTGCGGTGATGTATGGGGTCGTGGTGGGCGTCGGAATAAAAAAAAAAATCCACGCATATCCACGGAGTGAATTATGATGAGTGGGTGAAGCTCCGGAAGTTCATCGTAGATCGTGCCGAGTTCCGGATTAATTTAGTTAACGCGCACGCTACGAATCCTCATGGTTCAACTACGCACAAGTGAAATCTCCCACCGGCACTTCATTGCAAGTCAAGATCCAGTCCCTATATATATATATATGTATGGGTGGCCGGTGAACGGTTCTCCAGCGCGAGCAGTCGGTATTTTTCAATCAAGAAACTCGCTAGAAGACGCTGCCTGGGTCAACGTTTTCTCTCGCTGGTGAGGGCGCGTTCTCCTTCTTTGCGAGCTGGTAGAGCGTTCATCGAAGAAAGAGCGTTTCCATAGTCAACGTGCGCCTTTCGCTCTCTCTCTCTCTCTCTCTCTCGCTCTGTCTCTCTCTCTCTCATAAGACAGCAGATGGAAGAGTGAGAGAGCTCACGCGCTGGGAGGCACACGCCGAGGGCGAGCGCCAGCGCGAACTAGACTATGTGGCTACGACGGACAACATCAGACAAGCCTAGTCCGCCGCGGTGGTGTAGTGGTTACGGTACTCGGCTGCCACCCAAAATACGCGGGTTCGATCCCGGCCGCGGCGGTCGCATTTTCGATGAAGGCGAAAATGCCAGAGGCCCGTGTGCTGCCAGAGGCCCGTGTGTTGTCAGTGCACGTTAAAGAACCCCAGGTGGTCTATATTTCCGGAGCCCTCCACTACGGCCTTTCTCTCCTCTCTATCTCTTTCACTCCCTTTCCCCCACCCCCACGGACGCTTAGCCGTGCTCCCTACATGGGCTGCAGAAATTAGCGTCCTTTCCTAACCGAACCACAATCATCATCATCATCATCAAGCCTACGCCTTAGGGAGCTTCGCCTCTAAAATTTTGTGTTACAAACGGGTGAATTCTTCCCCTCCACCTACTGCCATGTTTTACGCACTTTTGCATTTGGCCCACTCCTGTGCGATAGTGCCTATGCGAAGGGAGCATGATGAAGTGTACAAAGCGAATGTGTCGTCGTTTGGAATTTGATCTGCGTGGAGCGGTTGCATTTGTGTCGCGCTAAGGTGCAAAGAAAGAAAAGAAGAAAGAACACGTAATCTTGCTCTTCATCTAATACCAATTGCCACACGCGACCCACTGTTTCCCTCAGACCATGCTAAATGGCAGTAATTATGCAAATACGGAATGTTCGGCGATGTCTAAAAAAACGTTTTGTTCAAAGTTGTTGGTTCGATACTGGAGGCGTTAGGACATCGCTTGACGTCCCTACCTGTGTGCCACGACTGACGATAAAAAAGCGAAAACAGGATGGCATTTCTGACGCTTTTGAAGGCTTCGGAATGGCTTGATTTTTGCTTCTATAAATTGCAAGGTCGACATCCGGCAACTTCATGTTGACGAGAATGGGTAACTATAAACCCACACTTTAATGCCGGCGAAAACAGGAAACGTAGAAGAACTTCTTGCTGGGCGAGTTGGTGCATGATTTTCTTCCAAGTTGTTGCGCGTAGAATGGACAATCACAGGAAGAACAGCAAGGCAGACAGAAAGAGCGCACTTCAGAAAGAGACAGAAAGAGCGCTCTTTCTGTCTGCCTTGCTGTTCTTCCTGTGATTGTCCATTCTACGCGCAACAACTTGGAAGAAAAAAAAAGACAGGAAAGGGAGGGGGGGGGGGGTGACGTGGTGTCCTTGCAGGGCCCGTTCACGCGTACAGGGGTTGCAGTGACTTTTTCACTGCGTTCCTGTTTAAATTTAGCTTACATTGCTCCACGTGGCGTGGTCTAGCGATTGCGGCGCTTCCCGCAAACGTAGGCTTTCAGCACACTGACATTTCAACTGAGTCGGCTGCGCGGGCTAGCAGAGAAATATTTTAGAACTCTCTTTTTTATTTATTTCACTCATACTCTTTTTACCTGTCATGTTCTATTTACAGCGTCAGCGCACTGCTGTCGCAGCCAAGTTAGGTGTTACTACGCAACAAATGTGTCACGTAGGTGTGCGTGTGCTTGTGGGTTTACGTGCGTGCATGTAAGCAAGATGTCCACAGATGAAGCTGTAAAGAGCAACCAGTTTATAATAAAGCGCTCAAATCTACGTGCTATAAAGCTATGCGTTTCTTCACACTGCACTTGCATAAGTGTGTTCTTTGTCGAGAACATATATTCTATGTACTAATTTGCAATAAAACTTTGATTCTGATTCTGAAGCACCTCGGTAGACATGCAATCTGTCAACGGTAGAGAGCGTATCCAAGAAGGAGCTCAAAACTAGCGATTCGAAGTCTATTTTCTACCAGCACATCTTATTATTGTGGACGCAGCGTCCGTAATGCCCTTGCGCATGTAAAGCCATCGGTTTCGCACAGGGTACACTGGCTGAAAAACACGGCGTCCTTACATACGGAACGCCATTGCAAACCCTACTACCACGCTACTAATAGTCGGTCTTAAAATGCGTTCGCAACCTTAATGAAAACTGAGTGCCTTGACTGCGTCGTCTGCCACCCTGTCAGGCTGATTACCCACCTTCAGAGCATCAACCCCTACATTACATTTAGTTAAATCCCTAGGTTTAGGCTCTTGTGGATCTTATTACTCTACGCAACTTTTGGCTGATGTTCTGGCACCATTGTCGAGTGCTTTCGCTAGATCGTTTAAACAGGATGCCCAGATACATATCCATTATGAATTATTTGTAACCAACTAGTTCCCAACATGGCTCTTATGAGAATTTTCATTGTTCTGTTTAGCCGGCGCGCACCCCCTGAGCAGCAGGGTATATTCTGGAATGTAGGCGAGGACCAACGAATGTATTGAAAAGCCCCCGTGACTCATGTGCAAAATTCGCCACTTTATGCATTAGCACTGAGGTCATCGAGCACTACCAAGAGTACTCGCCAATGTCACTGTGATATGACTGTTCCTCGCAGTGACTACGAAAGGGGAGAGGGAGGGGGGCGCGGTGAAGGGCGAAGTGATTCTGGTGTGACAACGCCTCCCGAAATTAGCTCAACCCCGGGAAGACCTAGGAATGAACTAAAACTGAAAGTATCAAACAGCACTCAGAAAAATCTAGCTGACGCTGCCACAGCGCTGCGTCCTCTGCGTAGGTCTGGGGGTACATTCTTTTCATTAGAGCAAATACGAACAATGGAGTTCAGAGTCATCATCATCAGCCTGTTTAGGTCCACTGCTGGACGAAGGCCTCTCCCAACGATTTCAAATCCACCCTATCCTGAGCGAGTTGGTTCCACTTTATGCCCGCAAACTATTTAATTTCCTCGCTCCATCTAACCTTTTGCCTGCCCCTGTTGGGATTTCCCCTCTTGGTATCCATTAAGTGGCTCTTACTGTGCATCTGTTATGTTTCCTCCTGATGACATATCCGGCCCAGGTCCACTTCTTTGTTTTAATTGATATAATAAGATCGGCTACTCCTGTCTGTTCTCTGATCCATTCCGCTCGTTTTTTATCTCTTAGCATTACCCCTATCATTTTTTTTCCATTGCACATTGCGTGCTCCTTAGTTTCATCTCTAGTTTTTTAGTTATCCTCCACGTTTCTGCGCCGTGCGTTAGTACTGGGAGAATGCAGTGATTGAATACTTTCCTTAGTGAGAGCGGTACGTTTCCAGTCATGATTTCGTAATGCCTTCCGAATGCGCTCCAGCCCATCCTTATTCTACGGAGAATTTCTTTTTCATGGGTAAGAGTTCCTGTTATTAACTGTCCCAGGTGTACGTATTCGTTTACGCATTCTAAGGGTTCATTTTTTATTTTAAATTCCTGTTCGTTAGCTAGGCTATTGAGCATAACTTTGGTCTTTTGCCTATTCATTTTTAATCCAATTTAATACTTTCCCTGTTTAGGCCATCAATCATGTTTTGTAGTTCGTCTCCATCTTTGCTAAAGAGCACAATATCATCTGCAAATCTTAAATTGCTTATATGTTCTCCGTCTATTCTAACTCCGTCTATTCTAATTGGAATTAGAATAGACGGAGTCCAGAGTAAGAGGGCTGTTTCCCAGTCAATCGTTCTCATTTCACTTGGATTAGAAGTTTTCAAATTGTGGCAGCCGTAAATCTTCTTTAGTTCAAACTAACAGACACAAGTAGAGAGACTGGACAATGCGTGTTCTACTGCTCTGAAAAGCATTGCATGGATTCGCGCCAACTGGCCCGGGAACGCTTTATAGGCAGAGCCTTGTCGGCTTCAGTTGGCTGTTGCTTATTTTCACGAGGCAGATAACATATTTTCACCATTGCAACGCCACATTTTTGGATTCGCACAGTCTCCCATTCTGTCCTGCCATACATTGAGTACGAATTGTTCTGCTTCTCGAGTGTTCCACGCAGTGTCATCGCAGTGTCATCGCGACACTTGCTTGCTGGGACGGTGTTTAAAAACAAAGGGGTTTGAGCAACATGCTCTCATACGGAATACCTACCCGCAAAACTCCTTCACCATGTGAATGAAAAATAGAGGAGGGACAGTTCACCCGAACATAAACGATTAAAACGCAACAACACGGACCTCCAGACTCAAATGCCAATGTAGTAATAAGGGCAGTCGTAGCTCAACTCACCATTACCGGAGTACGGCCTGTTTGGCATTGAAGTCCCAGATGTTCAGAACACAGCCCAGTTTGTGCACGCCACAGGTGCTCTTCGCAACGCGACATGAAATAGGGCCGCACACGCGCAGCGTTCTCTTGCCGGTGTAGGTGACGCACATCGCAACAATATACCAATTAGACTATTTTGTAGCTGTTGTTTGAGCAGAGCACACGAGGAGGCAGGGCCACGCGGATCAAGGGCCCCCGGATGTACAGGCTTGAGCCGTATTACCTGATAAAAATAAGCACAGTCGAAAGCCTGCCTGTACGAGACGACAAAGAGTACCTAATCTGTGTGAAATAGCGTGTCGTCTGCGTTGTCTGCGCCTTGCGCACCTGAACGGTGACGTGTGCGTCCTGTTTATAACGATGTGGTGAACAGCTTACAGTCGGGCTCAAATTTTTATTCATCTATGTTGTGCCTATCCCAAACAACCGCTTATTAAATGGTAAATATTTCTTGGCGAACTGCAGCAACCTTAACCGTTTCTGTCCTTCTAGCCGCGTAGGTTTCGGTGCTCTCGTGGTTGCCTCAATCGCCTGGTATAAGCCAAAATTTGGATCGCCGGGTACTGATCCATGACGAACATTAATGATTCATTTTTACAACCTTAACCTCATATACTCGTGATGCATGTCACAATACACGATATGGCATTACGTCTGGCTGATAGCCCTAGTGTTCGGTCCGTACTATGCGCCACAAGCGGTTGAGTCTTATACAGGTTATGCAAATAAGGACCAACTAAAGAAGACGTTTAGTATTTTATTACAACACAATGAAAAACAACGAAGGCGTACTGTTTGTTGTAGCTGTCGAATGATATGTAGACATGACACGCATGTAGGCATGCGCAACCTCTCAAGTGGTAGGCAGGTGTCGAACTTGCGCCCTTGAGGTGCCAAACAAGCACCCTACCACTGGGTCACAGCCCCTCTTTCTAACCTGTACCTAAAATAACTGAACCTAGTGCACTCGCAGTTGCGATGCAGGTGCCTTCTGCACAGCTGCGCGGCGGTTGCAGCAGGCCGTCGCCATCGTGCTCTTTTTCCCATCCTAGAGCGACTTTATTCAGAGAGCTTCTGTCTGTTCTGTCGGATGAACTATTCTATCTCGGTGAGGAAGAATTCCTTCGGCATTGGTCTTGCCCCTTTTTGTCGGTCTCCGAAAAACGCGTGAAGCTTATCTTTCGGCCTGCCTGGTTATGGTAGACTGATGGATCGTTTGTCGTTGGCGACAATGTTCGTGTATTTATAATGCGTACATACTCGCACATGATTGGTGCTGTCTTTGTAGCTACTCGTTTGTAGATGTGTGTGTGGATATGTAGAACACTCCGTTATACACGCTGCATTCCTGTGTTGTGTAGATGTGACACAACTGTGTGTTGTGATACACGTAATTTGATGTCTTATGTTTTGCATGAAAACGTTGTGTTGTAATGTTATTGGTGTTTATCGTCTGTGATACAACAATTTTTTCTAAACAGTTGCGCTTATAAGGTGTGTTGAGCACTGCGATACTAGTGCTCAACGCACATTACAAGCGCAACTACAAGCGCAAACAATACACGTGTTGCGGTAACAGCCATTACGTTTTTATCCTACTTTGCTCGATCCGGTAGGCCTACTTCAACCAACGCTTTTTTACGGACATCAGCACACCGTGCAGTTCATTTTCACTGACGAAAAAGAAGTCTGTGTAGTGCATCAATGTGAGTGCCAACGTTATGTGGTACCAAGAACTATACCCCTCAGTAGCCACAGCGCTATGAACTTTTTTTGTTAGCCTGCGTTAAGCATGTATCAACGCATGCATCTTGCACAACGACGTTCATTTTGCTGTCGACATTCAGCTGACTGCCATATAATTTAGGCATAGGCAGTCTGTTTCACATTGTACCGATCCGCAGATTACGTGGGATCTGTTAGGTTTCTTTTTCCACAAGAATGAAATAAGGACACCTTTATAATCCAGCGGTCGCCGTAAAACAGCAGAACACGTTCTGTTTTGGTGCAGCTTTCCCGCGTATTTCATGTGTTGCTTAACAGCCTTCACCCTCCGACCGTCTTTTGTTGATTTTCGTCGCGGACGTCTTCGCATTCGCGAGGAGTCACCAGAAACCAGGCCTCTACTGGAGACGCTTCCCGAACACCAAACGGCATGAACAAGACCTTCGCTCGGGCTAGTTTTTGTTCCACAGCACTTAGCTCCTCAATTGCGACAATGGTGCAAACACAAAACATGTAAGGAGACAAACTTCCGACTTGACTTTATTTCATGACACTCCGATTGCAAAGAGTAGAAGGAAAAAAAAGGTAATTCAAGGAAATCGAACAAGCATTTGATCGGCACACAATGTTTGTATTACCAGTGCCTTGCTTCCGGCTACCGCATCCATTTTCTTCCTGGGATAGACAGAAAAAAAAACATGGTAGCTGCCCAAGTCGTAAATACCATAGTTCTTTGCTGCACCTACTACAACATCGCGCGTTGACATATGGTTGTACGTTAGAAGACTGACAGGTTGAGAAATGGGAAACGATGGCTTAAAATAGCTCTTCAATGAAGAGCACCCCACAGCGAGGGGCCCCGGAGTCTTGACCGGCATGGGGTTCTTTATCGCGCACAGAAATATAAATACACGGGCGTCTTTTTGCCTTCCGCCTACAGCTAAGCGCAGCCGCCATGGCTGGGACTTGATCTCGTGACCTTGAGTTTTGGAAGCAAACACCTACGCGCTAACTTACGACTGAGGGTCGTAACGACTCAGCCATGTGACAAAGAGCCAGGCCTGCGCGGAGTCGCAGGACAGCGACAGCGTAAAGTGGAGGAGTGACGTTCTCAGAGGCCACTGTAAACGCTTGGGGATCTCGCCAAGTGATCGGGCCTGGCCCGATCACTTGACCATATCCCCAAGCGTTTACAGTGGCCTCTGAGATCCCCAGGTTACACGGGGAAACGGCACAATTGTGCCATTTCCCCGTGTAACCTGGAAGTGAGCTCTTTGCGAACACGTATTTATAATACTGCTGGTTAGTGCAGAACACTGCAAATGGCCCTCAGCACTAACAAATGCGAATTGTTATGCATTTCACTTGCTAGTGGAGATCATCAGGGGGCGCCGGACTAGTGCAAAAGTACAAACATCGGCCCCTGCTTCTTTCAATGATTTCAGTCCGACAGATTTTATTGCGGTAGCAATTATATGGACAGTCTCGGCTGGTTTTTGCCGTCCCCGTCGCCGCCGTCATGAACCGTATATGTGTAAATATGTATATATATACATATAAGTCCCAAAGAAAAATAATTCGGATAAATGCTTCCGAAGCGCGGAATAGAACCAGGAACCTCTCGCTCCGCAGCGCGTGGCACTAACCACTACGCCACAAAGAGCAGATCCTTCATGGAGCCAACGGCGAGCCTTATATACACACCCTTTACCGCTGGCAGCACTCAGAGACGGCAAGCGCTTATAAGTGTTTCTTCATTACCAGCGAGATGGCGCGAGGACCGCAACGGGCGGCCGCCTTTGCAATAGGAGCGCTGTTCAAACTGAGAGCATCTGAGAGTATCCATTGTGACAGCTTATTCGCGCTCGTTCGGTGTATATCTGTGCGTTTGTTTCGTGCGTGCTTCACTTCATAGTTCGCGCTCATCTTCTGTTTGTTCATTTAGCGGCCTCCCCTAGCTTTGTATGTGTAGCTTTGTGACACACAACTACTTTGTATTTGTAGCTTTGTGACACACAACGCTGACAAATAAAGCCACAGCATCAAGGCAATTATCTCTGCCTCAGGAAGAAAGCCTGGAATGTGCAAGCATACATTTTACTCGAAGGGTTGCGTAGTGTCAGGTTAAGCCAAAGGCTGTTTAGATCACCATAACGACCACCAGCTTGATTTGTGGCATGGCGAGAACTAAGTGCCATAATGAAGTAATTGTTGTCTTTAACTTATCTGTGCAAGACACTGCTCATGATGCCTATAAATGCGTCCAGTTTACAAGTTTGACGTCAGATGAGAGAGACGTCACTTTTTTTCCAAATCAAAAGTGATCCGTGCCTGCAGTTTAGTGCCGTGACAGACAGACAGACAAGAAGCTTCCAATATTTCGTGCCGTCATTATTTATTTAATGCATTCTCGGGACATCTAGGTGCTGGAAGACTTCCCATCTCGCATAGGTCTCCTCTGACTGTTCAGAAACGACGTTATCTCTATCGTCAAACCCATGAAGACTGCCGACGCGCCTGCGCGTGGTTAGTAAAACAAAAGTGTTCCTTTTCCCCTAGACAGGCATAACCTCTTCTGCGCAAAATAGCAACCAGATGTCCGTGTGTAGCGCAGTATCTCGATGCAAACGATACACCTTGTAACTATTTCGATACATAAACAAAATTTTCAAGCTTATCTCGATACAGAAGTACAGATAAAAATACCGCTGAGACGCTATCATGGTACCCTTGCATCGTGGTCCGGCCAGGCCTGGTCGGGGTCCTTTCCTCCACATATATTGGGGGCCGCACTCCTTCCACATACTCACAATTCTTTCAGTATGGCTCATTCACCAGTTGTAGGCCTTCTGCCCGTTGGCGTTTCGCACGCCCGCTGTCCTTACGTCTAACAGCTTTTTTTTGTTATATATACAGTAAAACCATACGCGGGACCACACCATTCATAGCGCACAAGGAGTCGGACGCGACCGTATAGGGCTAAGGAACACACGTAATTTCCCTTACGTCACCGTCTATTCGTGTCATCACTGCGTTATTTTGATTTCCTCGTTAAACTAAAGCCAACATCACACTCACTGGCCAGATTCTTATCAAGATAGCAAGGTCGTTCACAGGAATTTAAGGTAAGACTCTATATGTAATGAAATGCATATATGCCATTTCTCGTTCGATGGGCGTTCTAGCGGCATTTACGTGGGGCATACAGCACGCTTTTCGTGCAACAAGGGCCCATTTATTTCATACATGAATTAATGCTGTTTTCCAGTCCTATTAGGCGTTGTAGGTTGATTATCATGGCCTCCAATCTGCATTAGAGCGACGTCCCGCTCTGCTGCGTGTAACCCGACGACGCACTGTTGCGGAAATTTAAAAAAGAAATGTTGCAGATACCACGCATTGTGCGAATCACTGTCATGCGAAGTAGCCAGGGAGAAAATAGCCTGTGATGAATGTTCGGCATTCAGCCAAGTCTGACGAGTAGTATCAAGGTGTTTGTGCAAAGGCTATGAGTACACACTCATAAAAATGCACGATATAGTGCAGCGTTCTTCGTTAAGGTATTCCTACGGGATCAAGCAAAGCTGCACAAAAACGTACCGAATGGCAGCAGAAGATATGTATTCCTGTGATAGTGCTTACCACACACTAGAAGCGCTATTCACTTAAAACAAACAGCATCACTACAACTATAGGTGCACTATGTTTATTTGCGTTATATACTAGGCGGGAAGAGGCTTCTTGGCATAGTGGTAGAGTGTAGCTTGACACCTCAAGGACCTGTGTTCGGTACCGCCTACCGCCTTGTAAGTTTCATATCTGTCTGCGTGGTTTTTGTGTCTACACTTCATTCACAAGGCACGACAAACCGTGTTCATTATTTCCTGTAAGAAGCGGAGCTCTTCAATTCGGCCGCCCCATGTGTGGGCCGATCCTGGAGGCCGTGCACCTCGTTAGCTGCAGAAAACTACGCGTGACTGCGGTCTCGTCATTCCTGGCGTACATGACCAGTGTGTGATCTTGCTGATGTAAAGGTCAGTCATTCATGGTCGTCATACGTTTATAACCCAATTCCCAAATATTTGGCAAGCCGATCAGGAGACCCCCGAGACGTGGGCGGCGAGATTGATAGATTCTGTCAAAGTAGCCTAGGTTCGCCAAGAAATGATTCTGATGTAAAGCTAGATGCAAATGTTTCAGGGAAAGAATGTACGTCATTTTATGTAAGGTACGTCCCTGCGTGTTTAGGAACGTCATGAACTGTTTGTGTTTGAGGATATTGAAGTTGCGAACATCACCAGCACTTAACCTATCCAGAAAATGGTACAAGCCTACTGCTTTTTCGCTCTCTCACTTTTCTTTATCTCTCTCTCTCTCTTTGCTTCTCTCCTTCTGGTTCTCTGTTTCCATATCCTGTCTCGCTGTATTGTTTCTTTCTGCTAGGTGGTAGAAAATCCAAACCTCCGAAGTGGTCCAGATATGTTGACATCACCCAAGTGTAGGCGCATAGTCTAGCGCTTAGTGGTGCGTGGTTTCAAACCCCAGCACCGGTAACGGAGTTTCCGTCTCCTACATGCCTTGCATGTGCCGGCATATACATTAGTTTCTTCCGCTAGTCATAGGGGACGCCTGGCGTTTTACATTTAGCTGCGCTTGGGCGTTCCAACCACAGCGCCGACTAAAGCAGCACAGGGCTAGATTATACAAACTTGCATGAAAGCACTTGTGTTATGGCACTAGAATACGAAGTACAAGTTATGTAGCCTTAGTTATTGCAATATCAACATAAATCGTGCCTCTCTGGCATGTACACTCTTGCTGAAATATGCGTTCAACTATAGCGCATTTGTTCCAAAGATTTCTTTTCAGGCATAGCTATTAATATGCCAGCAGGAAGCACAAATACTAAGAAAATGTTTGATTTCTCCTTCTTGGTTAGTTCAAGTGGCAGAGCGAGCGCCCAGACAGGCTTCGTTGCTGCTTTCCAAACCCGGACCAGGACGAATGTTTCGGCAGCTAGGAAGCTTTCATTTCCTAGAAATCCATATGGATTTTCTTGGAGCCTTGTGCTAGAAACGGTTGGATGGTACTTTTCCCTTTCATAAACGTTACTCCACCTTGCGGATTTCCGCAAAGCTCATTTGCTAAAATGAAAAGCTATTGGAATCCGTGAGCACTTTACTAGCGATAACGATAAAACTTTTCTATTTCCCAACAAAATAACGATAAGAATGAGTGGTTGTAGAAATGAAAGGACAGTAACGCAGCTAATGTAGCTGGCATGTGTCGTGCATAGGGTAACTTTACCGTTGTCACACACCTTATCTGATGTGCACTTTGTACTTGCACTACTGAAGTTCATGTGCGCGAGCTATTCTATTATTTAACACATCCGCACACTAAAAAAGCATTTACGACCTAGGGATCTATTTAGCTCCACCTAGAAAGGAACCGTGCTCTTTATTAGGAACATGAACAGTCCATTGGCTCAATTTATTACACGCGTTTGATCGCGATGATATTACCTTTCTCATATCGTATATAATAATGAACAGCAAGAAAGATGTGCTGCAAGCACCACTGACAAGTCTCCTGTGTTAATTACGTTGACGAAATATTGGCTCCGTGTCATCCGGCGTGGCGCGGTATGAAGCGGATTTTCACCCGGCCGAGATCGCTTGTGTCGACTTCTCCCCCTTCTAAGTTCAAGTGGAATGGCTCATGATGTACGACTTGGTATTTTTGCAGTAGGAAAGTTATGATAAGAAATATCTCCATCAGAGCAAATGTCTCTCCTGGACAAGACCTCCGACCTGTGCAGTACAAGAAGAGGAAAAACATATAATGACAGAAAGCTGTGGTACTTAATAAGAGTTATTGCGATAAGGTAATGATAGCACGCAGCCTCAGGAATACAGGAATTGAAGGGAGCACTGAGGATACAGCATAGAGTTGCCTAGAACTGGGGAGTGCCCCGAACGAGCTTCGAAAACTGAAGGAAAGATAGGGTCAAGCCGCTCGTGGCGATGCGATCGTTAGCGTGGTAGGATGTCTGCTTCTCACTCGAAAGGCCTGGGTTCGAGGCTCAGTGAAGGATGAAATTTTCATTTTCATTACGAAAGTTCCGGTTAGGTTAGTTTTGCTTCATAAGCTACACGTCGACGCAAAAATAAAAGCGTAATTTGATGAAATAATGTTAAAATGAGCAAAAATTTTTGTTGCAGACCAATGCTTGCAACTCCACCGCACGTGACTCGCGAAAGACAAATCAAAACATGGCCACGGAGATGTTCGAGCTGTTATCGCTTGTTGGCGTTCGCCTGTTCTAAGGCTTCGAGCCAGAGACGTTGCAGCACACATTCAGTATAATATATGTAGGCAGTTTTCCTTGGTTTATATTAACCGTGCACTGGGGCCTGTTCTCGTGAATTTCGCGAAAAGTGGCGGTAAATTGCATGTAGCCATATTCAAGATATTACGCGTTACGTGTTACATTGCTTTTCAATGCGTTTATCCCACACTACTTTTTTTTATGAGTATATCGCCAATTCGCAAAACTTGCCATTTGAATCATGCGGCGGCCAATTAGAGCAGTCACATGACTGCAACTGAGGGAGTTAGCTCTAATGACAGGTAGAGCCTTGAAAGACAAGGTGCTCATAAAGGGAAGCCAGTATTCTGCATCAGTCTTGGGAAACCTAGAGCCGCGTGAGATGGCTCTTGTATCACGACTCTGTGTCGTGCTTCAAGCTTTCCCAAAATTATTTCTCTTGCCGTACCGCCTACAGACAGGTAGGGATATGTCATGTCGTTTAAAAATACGAAAATAGGACACAGCAAAAATCGGACAACAGCCATGCCTTGTGGAGGCTCAATCTGAAGACAGGGAAAGCAGAGGGTGTTTTAGTCGGTAGCCTACGCCCGGATAGTGCACAGGAGAAATTTAGACAACACGCCAGCGACCTTGACTCCCCACTCGAAATGGTGAAACCGCTCAAAAGTTTATGGCGATGTTCACCTATGCCTAAACAATAATGCGAACTGCCGGGAGCAGTGTTACATGACATAATAGATGCTTGTGTCAACGCAGCTCTATTGAACCCGGTTACGTTTAGGAGTTCTGAAACTACGAAATAAACTTTTGCCAGAGACGCCATGGCGACGTCTTTCTCACGATTTATTTCTCCATTGTGTTGAAGTATCTTCACATTGGTTCTAGCGCCGGTTGTTGCGAGTCCGCGACCACCTCAAGCACAGGCTCCATAGTTGCGTTCAGGATGGCATACATTTGTAGAGACATTTGTGGCTATTTAAAGATGAAACACGGAGAAAATTAATTTCTTTGTGGCCTGCTCCATGATTCCGGCGTTTAATGGTTAGCATGCTTTTCGTCACGGTTCGTTCATGGGAGAAAACTGCAATGTGTTGCTCTCACAGTTCCTTAATTTCTAGTGATGGGTTGTGTCGACAAAAGACCCGACGTCGCGTTCTCCTCAAGATATTCCAGCAAATACAGAAGGTGAGGAACATCATGCCGCATCAACAGCATAAAAATGATAGCAATAAAGAAGGCTGCCATTTGGAGCCACACTTTCAACATGTAGAGTACCAATACCTAAATGCATAAGCACACGCGCTTGTTGATATGCGATAGTGGTGAAAATCCACAGTGGTTCCACGCGCGCTCTTCGCTGTGGGATCATGGTGTTGGCTAATTCGAGTTTAGATGTAAGGGCGCTTACCTAAAGAGAAGGCGACAACACGTCTTGCAGTTTCAGGTAGGAATTGTCCTTCTTCACTCAAGTACCGAAACGGGTTGAAGCGTTGCGGTTCTTTCCAGTACAACGGATCATTGTCGATGCCCCATAAGTTAAACAGGACCACTGTGCCTTTCCTGATGAAGAAGTTATTTACTACTACATCTTTCGAAGCTCTGCAAAGAACAGGGTGGAAAATATATAAAACAGTGAGTACCGATACTGAACAGTGAGACACCTGAGTACTAAGTTTCAGTAGACAACTTCCTTTAGCACGAAATTCTGAAAATTTTCAGGACCTTCTCTGTTTTTTATAGATTGTGGGGAACAGCATTTTTTAAAGGACTTCCTCAATTAGAAGCTTCATTATTGTGTCACTTTCCTGGATGAACACATCCTATTGCAGGGACGTTGCCAGTAGTATTAGCCAAATTTGATGTTTATTTAAAGCAACTGTGCGATACATTAAACGCACCCTCACGCATCAAATTTGTAAACATTTTCTCATCTGGGTCATGTGTCGGATCATTGAAACACTTATAGTTCCTGAGCGAAAAAAATGGTGACGCAAAAGGGGACGCCCGCGCATTACCTGCCACAAAGTGACTCATAAAAATGCTCGTGAATATTGCAACCGAGGTCTTCTTAATTTGGTTTGTTGTTCATTGAGATGGTTCTGTAAACATGTCGAATTGAAACATTTTTTTCTCTCCTTTTTTGTAGGAAGCTGATATTTTCAAGCCTGCTGCCAATATAGCGTTCAGCATACGATAATTATTGAAGTTTCCTTCAGTAATATTGAACGCACCACATGCAACATCAAAATCATAGGGCGGTACTCATTTGGGCCATGCCTAAGTTCTCTTACAGTCTCCTATCTGCTATGCTGCCAAAGAAAACGAATAGATTTAACTGACGTTCAAGCGCTAAAAACGACCGGAAAATATTTTGAACGTAACGTGGGCAGTTGCCTTTAAATTCGGCCGTCTAATCGGAAAATGCTGCGGTAGGCATTATCAGAACGCCTACGCTCTCGCCTTGAAATATCTTTTGCCGCGATGTGAGTGGTTGTTTTAGGCTAAAATCCCTTGTTCCGGGTACTTTAAAATCGCCTTGTAGATATACAAAAAAATTAGCGCAGCTTTCACCATTGGCGAAAGGCTTGTAGCGACGCCGCGAAGCTGACTCGCTGGTCGCTGTCTTCTTCATCTTCATCATAATCAACTTCTTCATATAAATCAAATTCCAAACTCAATTAATCATCAAAAACATCTTGTACTTCATTATTATCATATCCAAAATCTTCATCATCAACATCATCTTGATCAGCTTCATAATCATCGTGTTCTTTTTGTTTTTTTTTCTTCTTCTATTACTACCTTATCTTCACTACTTTTATCTTCTGTCGGTCACGTGTCGTTGTGGTGCCATTTACATTGTCAAGGTAGCGTACCAGCTAATGCTGGTAGATACAGCGGATGTCAGTGATTCTGAGTTTCATTTTTTTCCTCGGCGAGTCGTTTTGATTTTGCCTGAGTAATAGCCACAATGACTATCACTCTACATTAACCTTTTGGTACTCCCATCATTTCGTGTTACAATTTTTGCCGAGTAATTGGATTTTCTACGAACTAATTGTTGTTGAAACACATTACACTCTACTGTAGTTATCATTGTCGTTACGATCTTATCTGTACCTATTACGTCCATTAACTTTGATTCTTGGACACTTGGCATCCGTCGACCCATCTTTCTATTTTGTGACGTTTGTCCTCATATAAACAACTCGGCGACTGTCATAGTCATGCGCCCCCCTACTATTTAGATGTCATTTATCTACTTATCCACGTGCGCTCACTATTGCGAAAATTGATAACTACATTATGGTGTTATCAATTTTTTCACATATTTTAACCGATATTTAGCAGAGCCTCCGCCTCCTCTTATCTGCATTGTTAGCGCTGATACTGCTCGCTCTGTCAAAGCTCGTGAGGAAAACTGCCGTTCACATAAAAAATCGAGATGGTCAAAATTTTTTCACAGCCCCTCATTACGTCATTCTTGTCTCTTCCACACTTTCACTTCATTTCCCCCAACAGCAGAATGCTCAGCTGATCTTCCTACTGGGGCCGCAGTTCTTTCATTAACTGAATATCAACTACTACTTTGCCCGTGACTGATGTCTACATTTTAAGGCTAATGAATACGGTGTCTCTTTGACCACGAAAGTGGCCTGTTGCCCAGCGAGCCCGAAGTTCACTAAGCACTGCCTCTAAGATCTGTGCTGGTGATTCAGAGATAACACGCATCTGCGGTTTCAATTCGCAGCTGCGCAATTCTTAAGGCGTTTCTTTTGCCAAAAAGCAAGAGTATTGTTCGAACACTAAAAAAGGGAACTGACAACAGCTACTTAAGGTATGATGCTAGCGGTGTGCAAAGCCAGAGTTTTCTGAACATATCCCGCACGAGAACACGACACTACCGCCGCTTTTATCGTTTTATTAGTGGAAACGAGACATTGCAACGCCGCTCTTTGACCTGCGTAGCGAGCGTAGAACATGTCTTAAGCGTTCGTTTGTGCTCTCTATTCATATTGTGTGCCTTTATTGTTCGCTCTTTTTTTTTTGTCATGCACCGAACTCGGGCAGTCACACGTCGGGCGCCGGAACGTCCTACAATAGCGATGTGCAGCGGTCGAAGCACCGTGGACATGTCTTCTCCGTGGCATCCTCGACGGCCACGCCCCTTTGCGCTCCCGGCGATTCCGTGCTACCATGTTTTTCTTATAAGAACTTGCGTGGTTCGACAGTGCGTGGATCTTCCTGAAATAGTGAGTGAAGTCATCTGGAGTAATCCTCCTCCGAATCTTGGCTTTTGGAGCTACTGCCTATCGAATGGATGGTAAGCGTTCACTTTTTCACGAGACCGTCGCCGAGTCTGTGTCAGTAGTTATTATCGGCATCGAATTAATCGCTAACAGCGGAACCCCTGGCCCAAGCATTAGCAGTTGTTTAGTGCGCGCTGTCTGGTCGTCACAAGTGCGTACAACCCGTACTGCGCCATACCAATGTAGTGGAATATTAGGAATAAAAACAGAAGCTAAAATACTGCAGATTACGGCTGGCACTCTCGCACGGTTAGGCGATACTCGTAGGCACTCTCGCATAGTTAGGCATTCTCGCACAGTTAGGCGATACCGAATGAAACGCGAGTGGTGGGTTCTGTACCATATTTTCCACAGCCATTTTTATATATAGATGCGCTCATGCGGTTTCTCACTGCATGAGGCAGAAGTTTTCACTAGCAACTGCGTCCGCAGTGCTGCCGCTCCCGATGTTCGCAAGCGACAGTGATGATTACTGCACGGCGCGCACTGTACGTTCAATAAGATTTGTACTACCTTCTCTGCTGTTCCAGTTTGATTTTACGCCGACAGTCCGTAGGGTTTCCGAAGGCTGCCATATGTCGGTAAGCTTAAGGAGATTACTGAGTTACGTAACATGGTTGCTCCATTGCGTGAGTGCTGTCATTACGAAGGAATCGGATAGTATAGGTGACCGTGTGTGGTTCGTGTTCAATGAGTTGTTTATCAATATGTATTGTTCACATGTGGAATAACGATCAGAACTGCGTGATACAACTTTCTAAGCAAGCTACTGAGTCACGCCTGCCATCTGATCATATTAACAACCAATCCGCTGGACCTACATCTGGTGAGAATGACGCCCGACGGCACACTCCACTTCTGTACGCGAAAATATGTGTCCTTTCTAGAACAGTACCGCTATCACCTAGCCTTGACTCATTTTAAGCATCACTTGTGATACTAACTGAAACATGGTTTACTGATTTTGTTCTCGATAGCTGTACGCTCGAAAGCTAGGATTCACTTAACTACTTTCATTTGACAGGAGGAATCTGATAGGCGGCGTTTCAGCGGCACCGCAAAAGAAAAAATTTTTTTTTCTTTGCACGCATTCGTTTCGGTAGTTTTTTGGAGTATGCCTTGTTATTCATGCGGAACACCATTTAGCTGGCTTCTTACACCACCTACAGTTATATTTAGATGTACGATTCCAAAATCAAGCTATCTTCGATTTCTCCTAAGTTTTCGGCTAAGTTACTCACCAAAGGCTGAAATAAAGCTGACAAGTCTCAGCTTTCATCCAACCGTTACTACATGGATTAAGGATTTCGTCTCCTACAGGGTGCGATGCACAACCGTTAACAGCTACTCTTCTACAAAAGTAACATGTCGTGTTCCTGAGGGTGGCGTTCTCGGGTTTACCTATTCCTCAAACTGATATTAAAGTAAATAACACATGGTGCTCAACGTGGCAGATGAATCTAAGAGTGCGAAAACAAAAATGTTATCATTATCAGGCGCAGCTACAGCATTCCACCATCCCTGATGCTGAATAAAAACTTAATTGAACTTTCAACTTCATTCATGCAGCTTTGGGTTCACTTACGATCTCATCTAACGTGTCGTCATCGTATTGGACTGAAGTTTTCTTCAGCTAACCACTCATTAGTTCTCCTAAAACGCACGTTTGTGTATGCTCCAGCTAAACTAGGTAAATTAAAATACCTCACACTTATACTCCCCAAAATCTACTGCACATCAGCCCCATAAGATCCTTCCAAAATCATTATAATCAATGAAATAGAAGCGCTGCAAAACCGCGCGGTGCCTTTCATTGATTCCGAGTACTCGTGTACTAGAATTTCGGCATTGAAAGGTCGCGCTCAGGTTGAAGACTTGTCTGATAGTCACAGAACCACACGCATTTCATTACACCAGAGTCCTTGTCACCATCGCTACATTAATCGCACCATCGAACCACCGAAAGACTTGTTTGCGCGGACTGCCACCTTATCTTTGAGATAAAACGGATAAGTTTACGTCCAGCTTACTACGCTATCTTATTCATTCATCAAACAATATCTGGATGGATTGACGATTTATTTATGGGGTTATACGTCCGAAAATCAAGCTGCGATTACGAGAGCAGCAGTAGTGGAGCACTCCGTAAACTTTGACAACCTGGGGTTCATTAACGTGCACTGACATCGCACAGTACACGGTCCTCAACATTTCGCCTTTGTCGAAAGGCAGCCTCCACGGCCTGCATTCTATCGCGCGACCTTCGGATCAGTAGCCTAGTGCCATAGCCACTAGACCACCGTGGCGGGGCATTAGCTGAACGGAATAACATACCATCTCACAAATACGCAGTGACCGACTTAGCAACATTTCAGGAGCTTTTGCGAAACAATTAAGAGCGAATGTGAACCGCCCATTTATACCGTATATTCTTCAGCGTACAAATTACTTGTGATTTGTTTGACGTACTTACAATCTGAGTCATTGGTGTTTGTTTTTGTTACGTCGTAAACATGCATAGTATTCGAACAAGACCTCTTTGCGTGTTTTACTTGTATACCACGTCCATTTAGTGCCATGAACTCACGTTTTTCTCAAAGGCTTGCACATTCTTGTTTTCGCTTGTTTACTGAATCCTTTACCTTTTTTACTAATGTACGTTGCAAGTTTGTGTAGTTTTACTCTCTCGTTTTGTTCGGCACATAGTATTACGAGAATACATTGTTTCCTCTTTCTGCATCCACTATACAATAGCTCTTCTGGAGCCTTCTGGATCATTATGAAATTTAAAAAAAAAATCCTAGCAACCGTGAACGCCTGATGACGCAAGCTCTACGCCATGGTGCAGATACACCGGACTGCAGTTTTAATGCACGACAAAGCTAATTATGTAAACTTGGAATCTGTAAACTTGGTTTACATATCGAAAGCGTTAATATTACTTAATATTCTACGAGAAGGCGATGCGAATGGGACACAGTGGCATTGCGTAGCCAGAATTTTTCTTGTTTACTTATACGACGCAGTTTCTAGATATTGTGGGCGGGGGAGAAACGGGAGAGGGGCAAAGGTTTCGAGGCGCCCAGTACAATATTTCGGCAGGTCTTTTAACCTGGAAACATCCCGGCTGGCTACGCCACCACCTAAGCGTCGCTCCATTCAAGGGACCGACAACTGGCCAGGACGTGTGAACGGATCTTTGTGAATTTCGAAATAACTCGAATTATAGTGATGGAATCGAGCACAACTTTAGCGATTTGAACAGGATTTGTACGTTAAAATTGAGCTTAAAAATTGCGGCAACTGAAACGTGGCGTAGTCCGGTGGAGACGCCTTGGTACTGCTATTTTGAGTCTTTGAATCGCCGTACGTCACCTTCTGTTGTTCATACCACCGTAACTCCGCCTGAAATTTGCAGTCGGCACATAAAAACGCATCTCCACCCTGCACTTTGCTTTCTCCGCTCTAAAAGGAATCGACGCCGAGAAGTGGCGCTGCCATCGCGGGAGCCGAAAACCTGTTTTTAACCTCGATGCATGCGTTCAGTGGCTCCCAGGCGTAGCGCGCATGCGCTCTGTGGAGGCGTAGCCTGGCGCGAACACAACCGACGTCTGTCAGTCAGTGTTTGCAACATATGTGGTATGTAAGCCTCCATAGGCAAGAAATTCTCGTAAGAAAATTTTCCACGGCGTTTTCCCCGTAGTCATTGCGTGACTAGACACTGTGAACGCTAAGCTTTCCTTTGGAATAAAGAAACGGGTACCTTAAAAATTCGTTGTCGGTCCCTTTAAAGCGCTCAACCTACCTCCAAGGCTTTTTTTTTTTTCAGGCTTATTCTTCTAATGACGTAATATTCCAAGGAAGCGGCACCTTTGCGATCTCTGTGTTCAATGCACATATCGCGAGATTCCAAGAGATGCTTACGTGCTCAAGGAAGAATGTTTCGTGTTACTTTCCACTTTCCACTACACATGGGCCACATCTAAAAACTTATTGCTATGCTTCACGCCTTCTCTAAAGGTGCTCGCAATCAACTTTTTTCTCGAGAAAACCCATCATAGTAAATTGAAGCCACTTCGACGATGTGACAATCGCGGGAACCTCAAAGCTTTGCTTTTATCGTCAGTCGCGACGTAACAGGCAAGGGTGTCAAGCTGTCACCGTGATGCAGCACTACCACATGGGGTAGCAGTGGGCACATGGTGTATGCAGTGGTTTGAGGGCTGAAGTGAGACGGCTGTTCAGTTCTGTGTTATCTAGGACAAGAGAAGGAACAAGTTTCTCTTAATTTTTTTCTTTTTCCGCCTTTCTCTTTCTTTCTGTGTTTTTCACGTCCTTTGTTCATTCTTTATCTCTGTCTATATTGCCCGTTGCATTGTTACCAGCACATACCAGTTGGCTTTTGCCTCTTTCTTTCTTTATCTCTTTCTATACTGCCCTTACAATAACAATCATCCTGTAACAATGATTTGAGGGCATCAGTACGTGTGAGTAGAGGACCGAGAAGAAGAGAGGGCCGGATTTTCAGTCTTGTTTGATGACACACTGCAGTTCATTGATTTCAAGCGTAGCCCTAGCCGAGTTCCGCTGTTAAAATAAGTGTATGGAGTGCAAGAGAACAGCCAACTGATTTATTCATCATCTTGGCAGACCGATAGAGTTGTTAACGAGCTACTCACAATCTGGGTATACCCAATGGCACAGATGCCTTGCAGCGTTCTGCTTCGATGACACAGGCTAACGTGAAGGGCATCCGTTTTCGATCCTCCCACGTGGGTTCCCTGTCCGGACCAAGTACTTCGTCGATCTCTTCCTGCACCCGCCGCTGAAGTGTGTCTGGGTGTGCGGCGAAATTAGCCAAGTGAAAAAGGACGGAAGCGGTGGCACCTAATATTCCCGCTGCGATGAACGCCTTCACGTTTCCCACGAGGTGCCTGTCTGCAATAAACCGAGGGAATGGAATGTGAAACGAAACTAAAAAGAAAGCAGAATACTTAGATTCGAACCACTGATTCCCACCTCTGAACTGTCACTTTTTGTTCTCTTATTTAGAAATTACAGCAAACGTAATGTGCAGGACCAGCGACCACAGTATCCGGAGTAACCAGACCACCTGGGTCATTCGACGCCAAATGTACCAAACATTGCACTCGACCCTATCCAATTGAGTTGTAAAATGTGGTGGACGCTGATGTCAGTGCTCTATTTGCCCTCGGAAAGTATTTTTTGGGAAATGTCTTGTCTATGACAGTGATTTGGATTTTGCCGTAGTGCGTGAAACCTAGGTTGCGAAAAATACTCTAAAAATATACTTCACGGAACACCTCAGATATTTTGCTATTTGCTTGAAAAGGAATGACACTATCTTATGATCACCCATAGACGACCACTACTACGTCTCACGATGGGCTTTGTGGTGAAGCAATGCTGCAATTGTGCGCCCATCTTGATTACTTTTTGAGACTTCTATGAAAATTAGACACAATAGGACTAGATCACATGGCTGGACAGTTAGCAGTAACCAAAGCGTGTCGAAAATGTATTGAAATCATTGACAGGATAGTTTTGAAGTGAAAGGGGTGCAAACATTGAAAAACGCGTGAAATGTCCCATGTTCAGGCACATGTAAAGTGGTGATGCGGTCCAAGTAAATATGTACGCTCGGTCCCATTTGGAAGAGCAAACAAAGGAGATTTATTTGGAAAAGTTTAATCGGAGTGACTTTTGCTTTAGGCGAGAAACAAAAATTTATGTTGAGCGTTCACGACGTGCCTGGGCCCGGGCACGCAAATCCGCTTCACTGCGCTGCCAAACTTCACCGGGGAACTCTTTTTCACGTCCGCCGACTCTTGACGGGTTGGGTCTCATGTGCTCCAACTAGGAATGTAGTCTTTCCATATGTTCTGAAGGTGTGCGCAGAAGGCAAGGTTGCTCAAGAAAAAGTCCCACACGGACAATTTTTGAGCCCTATAGCTTTATTTATTTATTTATTTATACAAGTACCTGCAGCGCCACGAGGGCATTATTGCAGGGGGGGTAACACGAGAAGAAAATCAACATACAGAAATCTGTGGTTACACAAATACAAAGATCATAAAATGAGCTAATAACAAAGCGGTATATGCAGTAAGGAAAAGTGGCAACACACAATTCAGGCACAATCTCTCCAAGAGAAGAAAAAGAAAAAACCGCAAAGGCAAGGGGCAGCTAGTTTATAGCTCACGGGAAATTTGAATGTAAAAACGATTGGAACTGGGATAATGTTTTACAATCAGCTATACCCTTAGGAAGTCTGTTCCAATGCATGGAGGTGTGCGGAAAGAATGAATATTGAAATACATTAGTGCGACATCGCGTTTCAAGTACCTTACAGTCATGATCACAGCGCGTAGAGATGAAGTGAGGGGGAAAAATATACAAGCTTTTGTTAATACCTGTGAGATCAGAGTAAATTCTGTAGAAAAGTTCCAATTTCGTTGCTAGGCGGCGTTGGGCTAGGGGTTTCCAGCCAAGGTTGTCTTTGACTAATGAAATGCTGCTTTTAAAGTTGTAATTACCAGAGACAAACCTGGCTGCGCGATTTTGGATACGTTCAAGTTTATTCACAAGACAGAAGGTGTCAGGATCCCACGCAGCGCAAGCGTACTCAAGTATTGGACGAACATTCGTATTGTAAAGTTGTTCTTTAACGCTCCTGGGGGCTTGGTGAAAATTGCGTCTAATGAGGTTTAGCATTCGGGAAGCTTTTAAGGTTACATGTTCAATGTGTCTAGTCCAGGACAGATTTTCTGAAAAATAAACCCCAAGGTATTTGTAATGCTGTACCCGTTCAAGTGATATATCGTCCAAATGATATTCCGATCTCACAGGCAAACGTTTGCGGGTAAAGGATATAAATTGACATTTAGCACCATTCAAAGACATGCACCATGTAGAACACCAAGTTTGAATTGTGTATAAATCGATTTGGAGACTAATAATATCGTGTTCGTTTATTATGTTCCTATAAATGACGCAGTCATCTGCATATAATCTGACATTGCATTGAAGACCCTGCACAATATCATTGATATAAATCAAAAATAACAAAGGCCCCAAAACAGATCCTTGCGGCACGCCAGAAGTAACGGTTATTCCAGTTGACCTAATGCCATTAATCATAACATGCTGTGTTCTTTCGGAGAGGTAATTTTTAATCCAATCGACTATAGCAGGATGTATACAGAGAGATGATAATTTATACAGTAACAGATCATGAGGAACAGTATCGAAGGCCTTTCTGAAATCCAAAAAAATGCAATCTACTTGAAATCCAGAATCATAGGAGTAAAAAAGATCATGGCAAAATTCAACCAACTGCGTTGTGCAGGACAAGCCAGACCTGAATCCATGTTGAGCATGTGAAAAGAAAGCATTGTTTTGGAGGTGTTTCATCACAGCACTGTAAATGATATGTTCTAAAGTTTTACAACATACAGAAGTTAGCGAAATCGGTCTATAGTTCTGAATGGAATGCTTGGGACCACTTTTATGAATGGGAACAACACCTGCTGTTTTCCATTGTGTTGGTACAGAACTGCTGTGCAGAGATTTATTGAACAAGACGACTAAGAAATTAGCAATCTCATGAGGGCATGCTTTGATTACCTTGGTTGGTATGCCATCAGGACCCCCAGCTGAATTGTTTCTCAGATTACTAAGCAGCTTAAGAACACCATTGTACGTAACAGTAACCATGGGCATATTCTCGTAGGGTAAATCTGGCGTTACAGGAAGTTGATTAGCGCACGTGTTGGAAAACACGGATTTAAAATAGGAGTTAAAAGAGCTAGCCTTCTCGTAATCATCAAACACTGCTTCTCCGTTGACTAAAAGATTTGGTATCGCGTTCACCTCTTTATTGTTCACTTTAATAAATTTCCAGAATTCTTTAGGATTATTTTTGAAAGCTACATCGAGCGAAGAAATGTATTTCTCCTTTTTTACTTTAATGGAATGTTTTATTTTGTAGCTTATGTCACGCATTTGTTCAGACACACTCTGTTTGCGATTTTTTAAATAGGCTGCGTAGAGGCGGCGTTTCCTGCTAATTAAAGTTCGAATTTCCTTGTTTACCCATGGTTTATCATTGCGGCGTCGACTTGTTACGAGTTTAGAAGGGATGTATTCTTCAACTAAATTCATCAATTTATCACGGAAAACAGACCACAATTCATCAATGTTGAGTGACTCGGCGACTTCACAGAATTCAGGGTAGAAAAGACAAAGTTCTCGAGATAATGACGCATAGTCACCTCGCTCATAAAAATAAACTTTTCGAGGTTGTTTGTGGGCTGATTTTAGTGATGTGTTACTGTAAGTGGCAACGACGCAGTCGTGGTCACTAATGCCTGGGATGACAACCACATCATGGAGCAACGACGCAGAGTTAGCAAAAATCAAATCCAGCATGCTGGCAGAAGAGTGACCTTGCCTCGTGCACTCGGATACGAATTGAGTCAGATCATTTGTCGTGATAAGCTCTGAGAAAGAAGAGGATAGCAGTGTTGTACACGTTCCTCCAAAACAGGAACGAAAGCTCGTTCCTCGTTCCTTCCCGATTTTGTAACGAGTTCCCGTTACAAGTTCCTTCAATCAGAAAGGAACGCGTTCCAGTTACATTTTGGAAATTGGAACGTGTCGTTACATTTACGTTACATTTGATTTTTAAGATTCAAAATAGTCTCGGAAAATTGTGAGCTGAAATTAAGTGACTTAAACGCTTTAAATTTACTTCGAGCTACGTACATTTCGTGAACTTGAACCTTACCGGCAGCAGATTACCTGGAGATAGAAAATATGAAAATAAATGCTTCTAGACATTTTTTCAGGGAGCACCGAACGTAGTCCCGAATTGTTCACAGCGAATTTGACTCTAGTCTATTACAAGTGCAACACATAATGGGTCTTCCGATGAGTAGCCAGAATAGTGCTCCTCAGGTGTGAAAATAGAAAGTCACTCACATTCACCAACACATGAGACATTGTGAGTAGCAAGCCTACATTTAACACTAAAAGCTATGTATGCTGTAGACCTGTCGATTTACATCAATTGGCATATAATAGCTCGTGTAGTAGTCTAATTGATAGTTCTGAATATATTATTTTGCTTAAGTCTCACAATTTTAAAGCATTTGTGATACTGTTCTTTCGCTGTTATTTATGGTGGTGCGCAGCGTGTGTCGGTGTGGAGAATTCGAACTGCATGATCAGCTGATGAGCTTACCGACGACGACGTAGGAGTACCTTTTTTTCTTATGGCGTCCTAAGGAGTACGCGTTGTCTGTTCAATTTCTACAGCAGCCCCACTTTCATGCAATAGTGAAATTGCATTAATATGTGGAGAATAAATAAATAAATAAATAAATAAATAAATAAATAAATCGCCTCACGTGCATCATTTCATCGGACACCAACCAAGAAATGATGTCTGAAAGCAAAAATGACGTATGTCACGCTTGAAAGGTTCGCAGCAGCACAACTGCACAACCCAAGTAGCAAAAACTTGCGCACGTGCTACTGAGCGTGGCTCTAGTTCTTATGAGATCAAGACATAGTAGAAATCATACCTAATGTGAACAAGAAAGTAACAAATGGACCGATTTACACTTAGAACACAGAGCTGTCTTTTCGTTATGCGAATAGGAAAGAACATTAAATAGACCATACCTGCACGTGCTTCTTTAAGTTTCTCGCCGATCTTTTCGACACTCCACTTGTATTGTTTGATGGAGCACAAGTCATACATTGGGCTAAACACAGGCGTGCGATGTTGTATTCGGTCAGTTGAAACATCAGGGGTAGTCATGGCCAGGAAGCAATCTATAATTCCACATCGGCACTCATTGCAACAGAATCTGATGGCACAGGAGGCGAGATGGTGTTCCGTGATTTTCGAATGCCAAGTGAAAGATCACTGCAGTGCGTCCAGCCTTCAGAACGACCCTTCCTTGCTCTTCAGACTGGCTCAAATAAAGCGAAAGACTTCTACCCCTCCCCACGTGGTTGGTGTCGTCCCGCGCGCTTTCCTGTCGATTTCCTGCACCCCTGCTGGCGCCTGAGAGGTGTTTCGCCATAACTACGGCCCTTTCGTCGACCCCTTTCGTCACAGCAGGAGGGCCAAGTTTTCCTTTTTCGGCGGACGTTGTCGCCCCATCAGCAGAGGCCGGCAGCGTGTCGAGTAGAGTATGCTGCGTCGGAACGGTCGCTTGCAACACGACTTTCGGAGAATCCTACAATTCCCCACTCAAGCAAGCCGGGAGCGTCCGTGGAAACACAGCAGGTGATGTCTTCTCAGCGATCTTCAGTTGGACGTTTGACAAGAGACCACGCCACCCTTTTGTTAACAAACCCCAGCCGGCTCGGTCGTGCTGGCTGGCCTTGTAGTCCTGTTCTCCAAACTCTCGTGGTTTACGTTTCCGGCTGCTAAGTGTCGCCAGCCCGCACACAGCTACGTTGATCGAGACACTGCCTGCCTGCTAGCCACGTCACGTTATCTTGACTTCACGGTAACATTTGCCGCTGCTCGTCTGCTTCGCCGAGCGGTCTCCTGCGTAAAAAATGCCATTGACGCCGAGGCCCACACGTTTGAGCCGTAACCGCATTCTCAGAACCAATGCATTGAGCAAAGCGCGCGTTGTTAGTGTCTTAGTTCGAAGGGAGCCGTGGCGGCGGGATCTGAAGGGACGAAAGGAATTTCGCGGCTGGCTGCGGTTCCGCCTGAAATGCCGTAGACAGCCGGAAACATTTCGCCCAGCGACAGTGCGCGGCCACCGTATGGGGGTAACGAAATGCACTTGTGTGGTGTGCTTGCACTGGCGAAAGAGAAGTTTCGCCCTCGTCGAAGTTTCGAAGAGGGAGAGTAAAGGAGTGACGTTTTGCGTGTAGTTTTCTTTTGAGTGACGGAAACTGCTAACAGGGAAGCGGGGACTCAAGGCTCGGCCTCGGCGGTTGTGGCCCGGCCTATCCGTCCTGCATGCGGACCTGTGGAACGCTTATAAAAGGAACGTCGTTCCCCCTGCCGTTACTGCATAAATGTAACGCGTTACCGTTACAGTTCCCCCAACTCTTAAAGGAACGCTAGCGTTCCTTCGTTCCTCCAAAAAGGAACTAGTTCCAGGAACGTCGTTCCTTGGAACGACGTTCCGTACAACACTGGAGGATA